>CM050163.1:269223541-269292425 GCA_027410445.1 Discoglossus pictus | reverse complement strand
TAGGGTTAGGTGTTAGGGTTAGGTGTTATGGATAAGTGTGAGGGGTGTTAGGGTTAGGGTAAGGGGGTTAGGGATAAGTGTGAGTGGTGTTAGGGTAAGGGTGAGGGGTGTTAGGGATATTTGTGAGGGGTGTTAGGGTTAGGTGTTAGGGTTAGGTGTTATGGATAAGTGTGAGGGGTGTTAGGGTTAGGGTAAGGGGGTTAGGGATAAGTGTGAGGGGTGTTAGGGATAAGTGTGAGGGGTGTTAGGGTTAAGTGTGAGGGGTGTTAGGGATAAGTGTGAGGGGTGTTAGGGATAAGTGTGAGGGTGAGGGGTGTTAGGGATAAGTGTGAGGGGTGTTAGGGTTAGGGTGAGGGGTGTTAGGGATAAGTGTGAGGGGTGTTAGGGTTAGGGTGAGGGGTGTTACGGATAAGTGTGAGGGGTGTTAGGGTGAGGGTTGTTAAGGATAGGTGTTAGGGTGAAGGGTGTTAGGGGTTAGGGTGAGGGGTGTTAGGGATAAGTGTAAGGGGTGTTAGGGATAAGTGTAAGGGGTGTTAGGGTTAGGTGTTAGGGATAAGTGTGAGGGGTATTAGGGTTAGGGTGAGGGGTGTTATGGATAAGTGTGAGGGGTGTTAGGGTTAGGGTGAGCGGTGTTAGGGATAAGTGTGAGGGGTGTTAGGGTTAGGGTGAGGGGTGTTAGGGATAAGTGTGAGGGGTGTTAGTGATAAGTGTGAGGGGTGTTAGGGTTAGGGTGAGGGGTGTTAGGGATAAGTGTGAAGGGTGTTAGGGATAAGTGTGAGGGGTGTTAGGGATAAGTGTGAGGGTGAGGGGTGTTAGGGATAAGTGTGAGGGGTGTTAGGGTTAGGGTGAGGGGTGTTAGGGATAAGTGTGAGGGGTGTTAGGGTTAGGGTGAGGGGTGTTAGGGATAAGTGTGAGGGGTGTTAGGGTTAATGTGAGGGGTGTTAGGGATAGGTGTTAGGGTAAGGGGTGTTAGGGATAATTGTGAGGGGTGTTAGGGTTAGGGTGAGGGGTGTTAGGGATAAGTGTAAGGGGTGTTAGGGTTAGGTGTTAGGGTTAGGTGTTAGGGATAAGTGTGAGGGGTGTTAGGGTTAGGACGAGGGGTGTTATGGATAAGTGTGAGGGGTGTTAGGGTAATGGTGAGGGGTGTTAGGGATAAGTGTGAGGGGTGTTAGGGTTAAGGTAAGGGGTGTTAGGTATAGGTGTTAGGGTGAGGGGTGTTAGGGATAAGTGTGAGGGGTGTTAGGGTTAGGGTGAGGGGTGTTAGGGATAAGTGTAAGGGGTGTTAGGGTAAGGTGTTAGGGTTAGGTGTTAGGGATAAGTGTGAGGGGTGTTAGGGTTAGGGTGAGGGGTTTTAGGGATAAGTGGGAGGGGTGTTAGGGTTAGGGTGAGTGGTGTTAGGGATAAGTGTGAGGGGTGTTAGGGTTAGGGTGAGAGGTGTTAGGGATAAGTGTGAGGGGTGTTAGGGTTAGGTGATAGGGTTAGGTGTTATGGATAAGTGTGAGGGGTGTTAGGGTTAGGGTAAGGGGGTTAGGGATAAGTGTGAGGGGTGTTAGGGTTAGGGTGAGGGGTGTTAGGGATAAGTGTGAGGGGTGTTAGGGTTAGGGTGAGGGGTGTTAGGGATAAGTGTGAGGGGTGTTAGGGATAAATGTGAGGGGTGTTAGGGATAGGTGTTAGGGTGAGGGGTGTTAGGGATAAGTGTGAGGGGTGTTAGGGTAAGGGTGAGGGGTGTTAGGGATAAGTGTAAGGGGTGTTAGGGTTAGGTGTTAGGGTTAGGTGTTAGGGATAAGTGTAAGGGGTGTTAGGGTTAGGGTGAGGGGTGTTAGGGATAAGTGTGAGGGGTGTTAGGGTTAGGGTGAGGGGTGTTAGGGATAGGTGTTAGGGTAAGGGGTGTTAGGGATAATTGTGAGGGGTGTTAGGGTTAGGGTGAGGGGTGTTAGAGATAAGTGTAAGGGGTGTTAGGGTTAGGGTGAGGGGTGTTAGGGATAAGTGTGAGGGGTGTTACGGTTAGGGTGAGGGGTGTTAGGGATAAGTGTGAGGGGTGTTAGGGTTAGGGTGAGGGGTGTTAGGGATAGGTGTTAGGGTAAGGGGTGTTAGGGATAATTGTGAGGGGTGTTAGGGTTAGGGTGAGGGGTGTTAGAGATAAGTGTAAGGGGTGTTAGGGTTAGGTGTTAGGGTTAGGTGTTAGGGATAAGTGTGAGGAGTGTTAGGGTTAGGGTGAGGGGTGTTATGGATAAGTGTGAGGGGTGTTAGGGTTAGGGGGAGGGGTGTTAGGGATAAGTGTGAGGGGTGTTAGGGTTAGGGTAAGGGGTGTTAGGGATAGGTGTTAGGGTGAGGGGTGTTAGGGATAAGTGTGAGGGGTGTTAGGGTTAGGGTGAGGGGTGTTAGGGATAAGTGTAAGGGGTGTTAGGGTTAGGTGTTAGTGTTAGGTGTTAGGGATAAGTGTGAGGGGTGTTAGGGTTAGGGTGAGGGATTTTAGGGATAAGTGTAAGGGTTGTTTTTGTTAGGTGTTAGGGTTAGGTGTTAGGGATAATTGTGAGGGGTGTTAGGGTTAGGGTGAGGGTTGTTAGGGATAGGTGTGAGGGGTGTTAGGGTTAGGGTGAGGGGTGTTAGGGATAAATGTGAGGGGTGTTAGGGTTAGGATAAGGGGTGTTAGGGATAAGTGTGAGGGGTGTTAGGGTTAGGGTGAGGGGTGTTAGGGATAAGTGTGAGGGGTGTTAGGCTAAGGGGTGTTAGGGATAAGGGTGAGGGGGTTAGGTGTTAGGGTGAGGGGTGTTAGGGATAAGTGTGAGGGGTGTTAGGGATAAGTGTGAGGGGTGTTAGGGATAGGTGTTAGGGTGAGGGGTGTTAGGGATAAGTGTGAGGGGTGTTAGGGTTAGGGTGAGGTGTGTTAGGGATAAGTGTAAGGGGTGTTAGGGTTAGTTGTTAGGGTTTGGTGTTAGGGATAAATGTAAGGGGTGTTAGGGTTAGGTTGAGGGGTGTTAGGAATAAGTGTGAGGGGTGTTAGGGTTAGGGTGAGGGGTGTTAGGGATAAGTGTGAGGGGTGTTAGGGTTAGGGTGAGGGGTGTTAGGGTTAGGTGTTAGGGTAAGGGGTGTTAGGGATAATTGTGAGGGGTGCTAGGGTTTGGGTGAGGGGTGTTAGGGATAAGTGTAAGGGGTGTTAGGGTTAGGTGTTAAGGTTAGGTGTTATGGATAAGTGTGAGGGGTGTTAGGGTTAGGGTGAGGGGTGTTAGGGATAAGTGTGAGGGGTGTTAGGGTTAGGGTGAGGGGTGTTAGGGATAAGTGTGAGGGGTGTTAGGGTTAGGTGTTACGGTTAGGTGTTTGGGAAAAGTGTGAGGGGTGTTAGGGTTAGGGTGAGGGGTTTTAGGGATAAGTGGGAGGGGTGTTAGGGTGAGGGGTGTTAGGGATAAGTGTGAGGGGTGTTAGGGTTAGGGTGAGGGATTTTAGGGATAAGTGTAAGGGGTGTTAGGGTTAGGTGTTAGGGTTCGGTGTTAGGGATAAGTGTTAGGGGTGTTAGGGTTAGGCGGAGGGTTGTTAGGGATAGGTGTGAGGGGTGTTAGGGTTAGGGTGAGGGGTGTTAGGGATAAGTGTGAGGGGTGTTAAGGTTAGGGTGAGGGATTTTAGGGATAAGTGTAAGGGGTGTTAGGGTTAGGTGTTAGGGTTAGGTGTAAGTGTGAGGGGTGTTAGGGTGAGGGATTTTAGGGATAAGTGTAAGGGGTGTTAGGGTTAGGTGTTAGGGTTAGGTGTTAGGGATAAGTGTGAGGGGTGTTAGGGTTAGGGTGAGGGTTGTTAGGGATAGGTGTGAGGGGTGTTAGGGTTAGGGTGAGGGGTGTTAGGGATAAGTGTGAGGGGTGTTAGGGTTAGGGTGAGGGGTGTTAGGGATAAGTGTGAGGGGTGTTAGGGATAAGTGTGAGGGGTGTTAGGCTAAGGGGTGTTAGGGATAAGGGTGAGGGGGTTAGGTGTTAGGGTGAGGGGTGTTAGGGATAAGTGTGAGGGGTGTTAGGGTTAGGGTGAGGGGTGTTAGGGATAAGTGAAAGGGGTGTTAGGGTAAGGTGTTATGGTTACGTTTTAGGGATAAGTGTGAGGGGTGTTAGGGTTAGGGTGAGGGGTGTTAGGGATAAGTGTGAGGGGTGTTAGGGTTAGGGTGAGGGGTGTTAGGGATAATGGTGAGGGTTGTTAGGGTAAGGGGTGTTAGGGATAAGGGTGAGGGGGTTAGGTGTTAGGGTGAGGGGTGTTAGGGATAAGTGTGAGGGGTGTTAGTGTTAGGGTGAGGAGTGTTAGGGATAAGTGTGAGGGGTGTTAGGGTTAGGGTGAGGGGTGTTAGGGATAAGTGTGAGGGGTGTTAGGGTTAGGGTGAGGAGTGTTAGGGTTAGGGTGAGGGGTGTTAGGGAGAAGTGTGAGGGGTGTTAGGGTTAGGTGTTAGGTTGATGGGTGTTATGGATAAGTGTGAGGGGTGTTAGGATTGGGTGCTAAGGTGAGGGGAGCATGATGATAAGGGGGGGAAGAGACACAGGGGTGTCCTTGCAGCAGAGATCAAAAGAGTCCTTCAGGACTGTATTGTACACTGTGTACAGTAGCCTAGCTATGGTTTTCCCTATTGATGCAGTATCACCTACACTCAGCCTCCTCTCAGTAAGACTGCAAGTTAGTTATGATTCCAAAATGGCTGCTGTCCATGAGTTAGAAGGCTCTGGAAGGGAGTGTATGCTGCTGATTGGCTGGAATGTGTCTGCTGACTGTGACATGCAGGGTCAAAGTTTGCTCAATGATAAAGTATAGGGGGCAGTTCCAATATCGCATATGTTCGAACGCGAACATGCTATGTTCGCCGGGAACAGTCCGCCGGCGAACTATTTGGGACATCTCTAATGATAATATTGTATTTGCCTTTGCAGTTGCTGCTTGGCATTGAGCACTGCTACCTAGGTGGTTGTCCACAAGATCTCCCAAATCCCTTTCAATATCCGATACCCCTAGATTTACTCCATTAAGTTTATAACTTGCATGGCTATTTTTCCTTCCCAGATGCAAAACGCTACATTTGTCGTATTAAATCTCGTCTGAAATTTAGTCGCCCATTTATCTAATTTATGCAAATCCCTTTGGAGAGAAAGTACATCATTACCTGATTTAATTACCTTGCACAACTTAGTGTCATCAGCAGAAATGGAGACAATACTTTCCAATCCTTCTTCTAAGGCATCAATAAATATGTTAAAAAGGAGAGGACCTAATACTGAACCATGAGAAACCCCACTTACCACATTAGTCCAATCTGAGTATGTTCCATTTCCATTTGCTTCCTGTCTTTTAGCCAGCTCTCAATCCACGAGCAGATAATTACTGCAATTCCTGTATCCCTTAGTTTGTACAATAATCTCCCATGTGGCACTGTATCAAAAGCCTTTGCAAAAAACAAAAAACAACATCCATGGTTGCCTTGATCCAAGATCCTACTAACCTCTTCATAGAAACTAATTAGGTTTTTTTGACTCCTACTACTAATAATAATAATAATAAGTTGAAGCGAGGCGAGCAGTTGAGGCATGAGCTCACAAAAAATACGACTTTAACTGCAAAACCACTGAACTGGAAAAGACGACGGAAACACACAAATATGCCTCAAATTCGCTTACACACTCACACACAGCACAAGGGGAGAGCCAGGGACTCGGCAAGTGAGGTTGCAAATTAATTTGAGGCATATTTTGTCTTTTCTTTTTTTTTTTTTTTTACAATCCTTTTTTATTGAGCATGGACAACAAATTTTACATTGTAAACCTTATGGAATTCTCATGATAATACAGAACTTTAGTCAATACTGTACAAGCATATTAATACTTTTAGTCTTACATTTTTTGTTAGATGACATCAAAATCCAATTGTTACCTTCCGATTATCCTTAACATCAATCCATACTCTCCACTCCATTTTCAACATTTTCCTTACGCCTCTCTATTGTTATGCTAGCCTTACATTTTCATTTTGGCTCAATTACCTCTATATACATAATACTTTTAGCATATACACCATTCCTTATTACAACAGGACTCTCATTGTTCTTTTCCAGATTCATCCCGTCCCCTGCCCTTACTACCCTTACTTTTCTCTGCAAAATCTAACTGGAAGTATTGCCTTCTCTCTACTTGTTTCCTCCTCCTCCTCCCTGGCTAGAACATCTAAATATATAAGTTAAAGTTACATTTAAAGTTATAAGCTAAATAATATCTAAGCTTCCCCCATTACCGCTATGCCCTGTCCTGTGTGACTATACTTCCTGGCGTATTTATCTCTCCCTCTTTTAATCCTTACCTATCCTAACTGAGAACCAGAACCAAAACCTTTACCCACATTTGATCGTTGGCTGACCCCAGCTCCCCTTCCCTAGATCCTGTGTCCTATGTCCTCCCTCCTACTAAGTACCTTACCACAACTTAGCCCCAGAGTACTCCACCCAGGGACCCCAAATGTCCATGTATTTATAGATTGTATCTGCTAACAAGTGGGTGATTCTCTCATTTATGGCTATGAAATTAATCTTTTTCCCAATCATTTGAAAATCCAGTGATCTGGTTTTCCAAGCTCTAGCTATATGGCTTTTTGCTGCCAGTGGCATAAACTGCAAAAGTCTATTTTGATGGAATGACATTGTTTCTACCGGCAATCCCAATAGCATGGTCTCCACTTTTGGGAGAATAGTGGCATGGAACATTTCAGAGGCTGCTTGTGCCCCATAGTACCCCAACCACTGGGCAGGTCCACCAAATGTGTTTGAATGTGCCAGTCTCTTGGCACCCCCTAAAGCAATTACCACTCTCATTTTCTTTCCATTTGGCCAACTTTACTGGCGTGATGTACACCCTCTGCAAGACCTTTATAGAGGTCTGTAAGATACTATAGTTAAGCGAGCCCCTGTATATTAGACCATGCCACCTTCAACCTCTTAGGCTCCCAACTCTCCGCCAGGTCCCTTTCCCAGTCTTTGGTATATTTCGCTCTCCCACCCTCCGGCTCGGAGTTAAATGCCTGGTATAGCTGCCCTCTCATGCCCCTGGCTAGTGGGGTGTCTCTACATTTTTCAGCAAAACAGTTCAGTTCTGGACTGCCTTGTCACTGAATCCTAGAATAGACAAAATGCTTAAGACTACAATAGTTGTAATGTTCTGCCAAAGGTAAGTCATGCTTATTCCTCAAGTCCTCGTAGGTAAGCATTTGGCCTCTTACCACCCAATCACCTATTCTGTCAAGCTTGCTCACTTTCTACCAATGCTGGGATTCAACACTCAGTTCCCCCGGGGCCTGTGGGTGGGTCAGAATCGAGATCAGATGAGGGCATTTAGGAAACACTGACGTGATTTTAATTGCCCATTTCCAACACGTTAAAGTATGTCTAATCATCGGGTTTGTGGACTTTTTTAAGTCAGGAGGTAGTTTCGAGAGCCACACCACTGTTTCCAATGTTTGCGGCTTTAATGCTTGATACTCTATAGATATCCATGCAGGTTGATGCCTTTTGGTGTGTGCTATTGGTACAAATGCCAGCTGCGCTGCCTTGTAATACAGCTTTAGATTGGGACATGACAGTACCCCGTCTGTTTTATGTAGAAACTACTTTTTTTGATATGCGAGCGGGTCCCTGTCTCCAAATAAATCAAAAAATTTGCCTCTGGAGGTTTGACAGCTCCCTTGCCTGTATCTGGATTGGTAACGTTCTAAACAAGTATAGTAATCTGGGTAACACATTCATTTTAAGCAAATTAATTCTTCCTAGCCAGGATATTGGAAATTGTGTCCACCTCCCCAGCTCACCCAATAATGATTTATACAGCGGAACATAATTGGCTTTATGTAAGTCCTCTATTCTGGGTGTTAAAAATATTGCTAAGTATTTAATTTGTCTAGTCGCATTTAAAATTGTATAAGGAGTGATAGCTTGTTTCTCTGATGCTGTAAGATCTATTGCTAGGGCTTCTGTTTTTTTATTTTTTATTTTGAGGACTGAGAATAGTCCAAACTCCTCGATAGCCTGCATTAAAGCCGGTGTAGACCAGGCAGGGTTTGAGAGAATACAAAGCAGGTTGTCTGCAAAGAGACATATTTTGTACTGAAGGCCTCCTATCTTTATCCCTTCTATCTCCTGCTTTGCTCTAATTGCCTGGGGGCTCCATGGCAATAGCAAATAGAGGGGTGACAGTGGACACCCCTGTCTGGTTCCTCGATTAATGTGGATAGTGGGGTTCTGGCTTTCAGGAAGCTTCACTAATGCCTTTGGATACTTGTAGAAGGATTTTATTAAGTTTATAAAGTGTCTATTAAAGTCGAATTTCCCTAATGTTGCATATATATATGGCCATTCCTGGGAGTCAAAGGCCTTCTCGATATCAAAAGTCAAAAGACATGCCTGCTGTTTGGTTTGTTGTTTATAGTGATGTATCAAGTTCAATATATTTCTAATGTTGTCCCCAACCTGTCTACGTGATACAAAACCTACCTGGTCATTATGTATTAGCTTTGGTAAAATGGCTGTCATCCTGCCGGCCATGATTTTGGATAAGATCTTTACATCGCAATTTAGAAGGGAGATTGGCCTTTAATTTTTGATCTCTAATGGATCAGGACCTTCTTTAGGGAATAGCACTATTTCTGCTAAGTTCAATTCTGTAGGTGTTTGCTGACCTTCTAAAATGTTATTGAATAAGCTAACTAAATGTGGTCCCAATACCTCCACAAATTTCTTGAAATACAGATTTGAGAACCATCTGGACCAGGTGACTTACCTAATTTAAGCTTTTGAATGGTGTCTCTAACTTCCTCAAGGGTAACTTGCTGATTTAGCCTATCCAGCTCTTCCTCAGATATTTTGGGCAAATCCCTTTCCTTCAAAAAGGTACACATTTTATGATGATCCAGCTGTTGTGTAGCTGTATATAGTATGCTATAAAATTTTACAAATGCCTCCTGGATTTTCAGAGGACTTGCTGTAATTTGCCCAGAAGAAGTCTTAATTTGATGTATCTTATTTTGAGTGTGTTTGGATTGAAGTTTCCTTGCAAGTAGTGTAGCCGGCTTATTAGCCTTGTCAAATAATTTCTTCTGGGTCCACCTATGTGCTTTCTCAGTTTGCTCCGATTGGATTAGGTCCAATTCCGCTCTGTATTTGTCAATCCGCTGTCTAATACCCTTGTCCAGGTTTGCTTTTGCAACTCCCTAGTAAGTTCACTCTCCCTCATTTGTTGTTGTTTTTTTATGTTGTGCCACTAATTTAATAAAAGTTCCCCTAATATAGGCCTTGTGGGTTACCCATACTAGACCCGGCTGAAGCCCAGGGGTCATATTTGTCTTAAAGAAGTGGTCTAGCTCTTGTGAGATCCTATGTTTAATTAAGGGATTGGTGAGGAGCCCCTCATTAATCCTCCAGGAGTAGGATGGTCAGCCTTCTCATCCCCACTCTAGTTTGATCTTCACACAAGAGTGGTCAGACCAGACACAAGGGATTATCTCGGCCTTGCTAGCTTTATCGATTAGTGTAGAGTCCAACAAAATGTGATCAATCCTGGAATAAGTCCCATGGACATGTGAGTAGCATGAGTATTCTCTATTGTTGGGATTTAACTCTCTCCACAAGTCCACCAGATTCAGTTTAAGCATGTATGCCTGTATTTGTTTTAGCACTTTAGCGTACCTGTTCTTACGCCCTGCCCCCCCCCCCCCAGTTCTATCCCTCTCCATGTTCAATGTTAAATTAAGGTCCCCCTATAATCAGTTTTCCAAATCCTAGCTTACTTAGCACTTTAAATAGTCCCAATATAGCTCTGTGGGGATCCATTGCAGGGGCATAGACTGATATTAAGGTTGTTTTAACCTCCTGGACTGTAATCATAATGTAGTTTCCCAATGGGTCCATCAGCTTTTTTTCCAGTACAAAAGGGAAGTATCTGTGGAGCAAAATGGCCGCCCCCCCCTTTTTTCGATTTCTGATTGGCATTATACATATACAGGTACTTATGCATAAATGAAGTGTGTTTGTTTTGCTCAAAGTGCATCTCCTGCATAAATATGACCACTGGGTTATGCTCTTTATAAGTTCTAAATGCCTTGCTTCGCTTGAACTGAGAGTTGAATCCCTTGACATTATGTGTAATAAACACTAAGGCCCTCATTCAATTGTGATTTGGCCAATTGAATAGGGGTCTAAATCAGCACATAACATATTTTTTTTAAGAAGTTTTTACTTAGTGAAAACCTTGTTTGTGGATAGATGTTTACTAAGTAAAAACTTCTTAAAAAAAATATGTTATGTGCTTATTTAGAGCACTATTCAATTGGCCAAATCGCAATTGAATGAGGTCCTTAGTCTGAGCTACTCATTGTATCCTATTTTTGTGATTGCTAGTGTAGGCGCCCACTTACCCCAGGTCTTCTTACCATTGACCGCTAGCTCCCGGATCTCCCATAGCTTTGAAGTGGAAGGCGGCATGGTCAGCAACGGTGGTATTCCCCACCAACCTCTCTCAATAAAATGAAAAAAGCATAGGTCAGCCAACGATCTTTCCCCCATACAATTTTTAACCCCAACAAAACCAAAAACTCTTTCATCATCTCTAGTCCTCATCGGTACTTCCGTGTGCACCTTCGTGCCTAGGGCAGAGGGGTAGACAGATCCCTCAAAATATCCCTAGAACGAGGAAGAAACAACTTTTAACCTAACTGTTAAACAGTTACTTTTCTCAAACCTTTATATTTTGTCTTTTTTAACGATCGAAAATCACCGAAGCGGGAAGAAAAATGGCAGCTGAAAAAATGTAAAAATTCTGAAACAAGATGAAAACGAGGCTCTGCCAGGCCAGGCACGCAGAATTTAGAAAATACACCACGCAAAAGACAGTAACACTTACACCAACAACGCCAGGCACGCGGGACTTAGAAAATACATGATTGCAAAGACAGTAACTTTGATTCTGCAGATGGATTTTTGTGGAATTCACATTTTTGGGCATGCCCACAGCATCCTGCTTGTAGCAATTACTGGCTCCCCCAAGCAGTGATGAAGAACTCAGGCTTTGTGTAATTTTCTAAAAGGTTTCAAATGTAGTCTCACCCCCTCCACTGTTGCTAGCTGGAAATGTTGAATATTCATAAATAACAAAATAAGATATGTCTGTGTACCAATTACCAACAGTCATCACCCCATGTTAGAATGTGTATCCCCTTAACTACCCAGCTACAGCAATTTTTAAACCTCTTAACGTAATTACTTGTGACAGTCGCTCATTAACAAAACATATGATATCTGCTTGTGGGTGGATCAGAAAGCCTGCCCTCTCAAAATGGCAAACTTTACTGTGTTTGTTTACTGTAGGACAGTGCCTTATTTTAATAACATCCAGCGTCATTTTTTTTTATACCTATAGGTTTACATTATACCATATTTGAATGTTGTAAACTCACTATAAAAATGGCCATTACCACAAAAGTACTTATTTACAGCAAAAGAGGCTTCAGCCAATCACAAGTGGATCATGAAGATTATATTTGGGTTGAAGGTAAAGCGTTAAAGTGTGCTTATTCTACTGGCTAAACTAAAATAGATTGAGTAAGCAAGCAAAGTTACCATAAATATTTTTCTGATATATATTTCTAATTTGCAAATCATTGTGATATGACTACTATAGTTAGTAACTGTATGTGTTGTAAATTATTCCTGAGCCAAATGGAAAATTATTCATATATCAAGTAAAAATCTTTATATTGGGGTTCTTATGCAATCATAAATATATTTTTATATATAAGTATTTCTGAATCCATATACCATTTTTATCAAAGACTGTTATTATTTTTATTCTCTATTGTTATTATTATTTATTTATAAAATGACAACATTCTACATAACACTTTTGAAAAAGTACATTACAGTTAGAGCAATACATACAATGAGAGAACAAATTTAAAGGTATACAAACATATAAGCTAGCTAAAACTTCTTATGTTTATGAAATGTGCCAAAAACTAACAACATTAGCAGCTATGTAAGTCATGGGCCTAAAAGCATTTTTAGAGAAAATCCTTATTTAACAACTGGTAGAGCATCGAAGCTGACATTATAGTACTACTTCCTTTTCAAAGCATAAGGGGTAGTTACAGAGCAGGGAAAACAAGACTTGCAAGTATAGTTTCAAACCCTCTACAAATGTTCCCAATCTTATACAAAAGAGTTCAGGTCCCTACGTTGAAGAGCTTACAGTCTGGAGCATATAAGAGATTTCTTTTGTGTACTTAATTAATGCCAGAAAAGACAATCCACATTATGCTTTTGCACTAATCTGAATTATTTCAATCCATAATTTGGCCCCAAATCAATTGCGATTTGGCCAATTGAATAGTGCTCTAAATAAGCACATAACATATATTTTCTAAATAAGTTTTTAGTTAGTGAAAACCTTGCTTTTGGATAGATGTTTACTAACTAAAAACTTCTTTAAAAAAATATGTTATGTGCTTATTTAGACCCCTATTCAATTGGCCAAATTGCAATTGAATGAAGGCCTGAGTGTGCCTGGCAAGTGATATTCAAATATATTTTTGCTAAATCTCCCTTCATTGATGGCATGTTCCTTGGATGGACCAACCTCACTGGCAAACATATGTGTTAAGCATCAACCAGTGGTTTCCTGAAACAGCATTTATATCACAGATAGTAGTACTGAGTATACATGAAAGTGCCTTTTAAGAATGATAAGGAACACAACAGTTATTTCAAACATTTAAAAGATCACATTTAAGTATTTTTTTGCATGGAAAGGTATTAAGTAAAACTTGTTTAAACTTCATTGAAACCAACAGAAAATCCTGAGAGCATACTTTAGTCTGTATATTTTATTGGCTGGCAGAGGGCAAGCCCCAGGAGACGATAAACTTCTGAATGAGTTTTTCTGCTCGGAGACCTTTATTTAAAAAAATAAAACACACTGTGACACATTATAGTACAAATTCAGATGTAACAATAAAAAAGCATATAACTCTAAATTAATAATCTATTCGGTTTTTAACTTGGCCAAACACCTTTATTAATACACATTACATTCTGAGCATCTATCTTGTCTTCGTCCAAACACATAGGGCCTCATTCAATTGCGATTTGGCCAAATGAATAGGGCTCTATATAAGCACAGAGCATACTATTTTTGCAGAAGTTTTTAGTTAGTGAAGACCTCGCTTTTGGATAGAAGTTCACTAACTAAAAACTTCTGTAAAAATAGTATGCTCTGTGCTTATATAGAGCCCTATTCAATTGGCCAAATCGCAATTGAATAAGGCCCATAGTGCTTTTATTATTTTATTTTAAAATGCATGGATGCCTTAATGTACACATTTATCAGATGATTTAAACGTAGACGACAATGTAACTAAGCTACAGGAACATCCAGTATGATGTTTGATTATTAGAGCAATTAGCAGCAGAAACAGTGAGTTATTGCTAATGTATAGGTCCCTAATTAAATCTCAACTAATACAGGGCCTCATTCAAATGTGATTTAACCAATTGAATAGGGCTCTATATAAGCACATAGCATATTTTTACAGAAGTTTTTAGTTAGTGAAGACCTTGCTTTTGGATAGAAGTTCACTAACTAAAAACGTCTGTAAAAAATATGCTAGGTGCTTATATAGAGCCCTGTTCAATTGGCCAAATCGCATTTGAATGAGGCCTAATGTGTTCATTTCAAACCCATTTATTAACAAATTAGGAACAATTCAAAGAAGGGTAACTACAATTGTGCTAATGTAATCGAAACCTTTAAATATTTCAAAGGAATGAATTCATTTCAATCAGGACTTATGTTCTAGGAAAAGAAGAATGCTAGAATAAGATGTTAATATTTGAAGTTGAAAGATGGAAGATTTAGGGGTAATGTTTAAAAATACTACTTTACAGAACGGGTGATAGATAAGTGTTCCAATGGTAATGAGGGTATAACATAGTTAAGAAGTGTAAGCATGTCTGACATAAGTATATGGCTACCCTAAGAATTAATTAACCTATGCTTTTAAGGATGATAGAATAGACTAGATGGGTGTTTAGGTTGATCTACCATCAAATCTATATTTCTATGTTTCTTTTACTTGGATTTACTCTAGAAATTACAGGGTTAAAGTGCAGACATTACAAGTTCAATTGATGTTCAGTCCCAAAACCCTTTGTGGTTTATTTGCATATTGGGTCAGGGCAGAGCTAGTTGTCTAAGCTGCACCTGACACCTGATGAAAGATTGGTTTCATGGTGTGACTGAAAGTGTTCCTGAAACAGCCATGTGAAACATGATTCAAACCGTCCATCGGCTGTATGGATGGAGACCCCTGACAAAGAGGGTACGTGTCAGTCTATCAGATGGGGGAGAAGGAAAATAACATGATGCAACAGCATAAGATCAATAAAATAAATTGATCTATATAAGACTTAGGCAATACAATACATAGCAAACTGAATTATATATATAAATAAACATATACACAGTATAGACTGTCTCAAACACATAACATGTACATAGTACAGATTACCTTAAATACACACATTACAGACTGACTCACATACATAAAATATATACATTATGGATTGACCAGATACCCACATATACACAGTACTGACTGATTCAAATACATACAAAAATATATAATATATACCCTGCCTCAGATACAGAATACTGACCGACTCACACAGCACTGAATAACTTAAATACACCATCACCCGCTGACACATTTTGCTTCCCTTGGTCCTTTCAGATTTATGCATCCTCAGTTGTTTGCATTGTTCAGTCATGTCTGACTCTCCATGACCTCATGAACTGTAACACACTGTGAGATACTGGAGTGGGTTGCCAGTTCCTTCTCCAGTGGGCCACAGCATACAGCTCATTGTATTCTTAGGTGGTCTCTCATACAAGTACTTGGCTACAGGGTGGTGGGACCTCTTGGTTCCCTGCTGGAATCAAACCCAGGTTGCAGCTGTGAAAGCACCGAATCTTAACCACTGGCCCACACTATATATATATATATATATATATATATAGCATAAGAATATATGTGTCTATATGAAGTGTTCCATAGAATATCAAGTATGCGTACATTCAGAAATTACACTGTATAAAGCCATTTTCTGTACCTCCCACTCTGATTACAGGCATAGAAACAGTGCAAAATGGAAGAGTCTGAAACAACTACATTTTCCAAAATCCATTTATGCTCATGACTTATACAGCTGCTAATTTAATTTTGTTACATACTTCACTAACTGGAAGCATTCCCATAGCCCTCATATCCAGGGACATTTCCAGGGAATTTTTTAAACAGGGGACAATGGTTTTAATCAGAGGATTGTGCTTTGAATATAGGCACATCCGGTCCCCCTACTTTATAAACTGATTATAATAATAATATCATTGCTCTCTATTTGACTGTTTAAAGCAGCTGCAGATTTTTGTTCAAGGACATAACGCTGGGGCAAATAAAATGTCTTAAGCTATGTTCATATTTATTTTGTTTATTTTGAATACCAGTAAAATAAGATAATGTTCAGTCGTCCATTTTATTAATGGTGCCAAAATCTCAGTTGGACTATTGCACCGAGAATCTGTAAACTACAACTAACACTAAGAGCAAAGTGTCTCAGATACACATGCTCCTACACATGGAGCAGACTGACTCAGATACACACTGATATACACACTGATATACACAGAGCAGACTGACTCAAATACACACACTGATACACACAGAGCAGACTGACTCAAATACACACACTGATACACACAGAGCAGACTGACTCAAATACACACACTGATACACACAGAGCAGACTGACTCAAATACACACACTGATACACACAGTGCAGACTGACTCAAATACACACACTGATACACACAGTGCAGACTGACTCAGGCACACACACTGCTACACACAGAGCAGACTGACTCAAATACACACACAGCAGACTGACTCAGGCACACACACTGCTACACACACTGATACACACAGAGCAGACTGACTCAAATACACACACTGATACACACACTGATATACACAGAGCAGACTGACAGGCACACACACTGATACACACACTGATATACACAGAGCAGACTGACTCAAATACACACACTGATACACACAGAGCAGACTGACTCAGGCACACACACTGCTACACACACTGATATACACAGAGCAGACTGACTCAAATACACACACTGATACACACAGAGCAGACTGACTCAAATACACACACTGATACACACAGTGCAGACTGACTCAGGCACACACACTGATACACACACTGATATACACAGAGCAGACTGACAGGAACACACTGATACACACACTGATATACACAGAGCAGACTGACAGGCACACACACTGATACACACACTGATATACACAGAGCAGACTGACTCAAATACACACACTGATACACACAGAGCAGACTGACTCAGGCACACACACTGATATACACAGAGCAGACTGAGTCAGGCACACACACTGCTACACACAGAGCAGACTGACTCAAATACACACACTGATACACACACTGATATACACAGAGCAGACTGACAGGCACACACACTGATACACACACTGATATACACAGAGCAGACTGACAGGCACACACACTGCTACACACACTGCTACACACAGAGCAGACTGACTCAGGCACACACACTGCTACACACAGAGCAGACTGACTCAAATACACACACTGATACACACACTGATATACACAGAGCAGACTGACAGGCACACACACTGCTACACACACTGATACACACAGAGCAGACTGACAGGCACACACACTGATGCACACAGAGCAGACTGACTCGCATACACACTGATACACACAGAGCAGACCGACTCGCATACACACTGATACACACAGAGCAGACCGACTCAGATACACACACTGATACACACAGAGCAGACTGACTCAGATACACACACTGCTACACACAGAGCAGACTGACTCAGATACACACACTGATACACACAGAGCAGACTGACACAGATACACACACTGCTACACACAGAGCAGACTGACTCACATACACACACTGCTACACACATTGATATACACAGAGCAGACTGACTCAAATACACACATTGATACACACAGAGCAGACTGACTCAGATACACACACTGCTACACACAGAGCAGACTGACTCAAATACACACATTGATACACACAGAGCAGACTGACTCAGATACACACACTGATATACACAGAGCAGACTGACTCAAATACACACACTGATACACACAGAGCAGACTGACACAGATACACACACTGATACACACAGAGCAGACTGACTCACATACACACACTGCTACACACATTGATATACACAGAGCAGACTGACTCAAATACACACATTGATACACACAGAGCAGACTGACTCAGATACACACACTGCTACACACAGAGCAGACTGACTCAAATACACACATTGATACACACAGAGCAGACTGACTCAGATACACACACTGATATACACAGAGCAGACTGACTCAAATACACACATTGATACACACAGAGCAGACTGACTCAGGCACACACACTGATACACACAGAGCAGACTGACTCAAATACACACATAGCAGACTGACTCAGGCACACACACGGCTACACACAGAGCAGACTGACTCAGATACACACACTGCTACACACAGAGCAGACTGACTCAGATACACACTGATATACACACTGATATACACAGAGCAGACTGACTCAAATACACACACTGATACACACAGAGCAGACTGACTCAAATACACACACTGATACACACAGTGCAGACTGACTCAAATACACACACTGATACACACTGGTACACACAGTGCAGACTGACTCAGGCGCACACACACTGATACACACAGTGCAGACTGACTCAGGCACACACACTGCTACACACAGAGCAGACTGACTCAAATACACACACTGATACACACACTGATATACACAGAGCAGACTGACAGGCACACACACTGCTACACACACTGATATACACAGAGCAGACTGACTCAAATGCACACACAGAGCAGACTGACTCAAATACACACACTGATATACACAGAGCAGACTGACAGGCACACACACTGATACACACACTGATATACACAGAGCAGACTGACAGGCACACACACTGATACACACACTGATATACACAGAGCAGACTGACAGGCACACACACTGATACACACACTGATACACACAGAGCAGACTGACAGGCACACACACTGCTACACACAGAGCAGACTGACTCAAATACACACACTGATACACACACTGATATACACAGAGCAGACTGACAGGCACACACACTGCTACACACACTGATACACACAGAGCAGACTGACTCAAGCACACACACTGATGCACACAGAGCAGACTGACTCGCATACACACTGATACACAAAGAGCAGACTGACTCAGATACACACACTGATACACACAGAGCAGACTGACTCAGGCACACACTGATACACACAGAGCAGACTGACACAGATACACACACTGCTACACACAGAGCAGACTGACTCACATACACACACTGCTACACACATTGATATACACAGAGCAGACTGACTCAAATACACACATTGATACACACAGAGCAGACTGACTCAGATACACACACTGCTACACACAGAGCAGACTGACTCAAATACACACATTGATACACACAGAGCAGACTGACTCAGATACACACACTGATATACACAGAGCAGACTGACTCAAATACACACACTGATACACACAGAGCAGACTGACACAGATACACACACTGATACACACAGAGCAGACTGACTCACATACACACACTGCTACACACATTGATATACACAGAGCAGACTGACTCAAATACACACATTGATACACACAGAGCAGACTGACTCAGATACACACACTGCTACACACAGAGCAGACTGACTCAAATACACACATTGATACACACAGAGCAGACTGACTCAGATACACACACTGATATACACAGAGCAGACTGACTCAAATACACACATTGATACACACAGAGCAGACTGACTCAGGCACACACACTGATACACACAGAGCAGACTGACTCAAATACACACATAGCAGACTGACTCAGGCACACACACGGCTACACACAGAGCAGACTGACTCAGATACACACACTGCTACACACAGAGCAGACTGACTCAGATACACACTGATATACACACTGATATACACAGAGCAGACTGACTCAAATACACACACTGATACACACAGAGCAGACTGACTCAAATACACACACTGATACACACAGTGCAGACTGACTCAAATACACACACTGATACACACTGGTACACACAGTGCAGACTGACTCAGGCGCACACACACTGATACACACAGTGCAGACTGACTCAGGCACACACACTGCTACACACAGAGCAGACTGACTCAAATACACACACTGATACACACACTGATATACACAGAGCAGACTGACAGGCACACACACTGCTACACACACTGATATACACAGAGCAGACTGACTCAAATGCACACACAGAGCAGACTGACTCAAATACACACACTGATATACACAGAGCAGACTGACAGGCACACACACTGATACACACACTGATATACACAGAGCAGACTGACAGGCACACACACTGATACACACACTGATATACACAGAGCAGACTGACAGGCACACACACTGATACACACACTGATACACACAGAGCAGACTGACAGGCACACACACTGCTACACACAGAGCAGACTGACTCAAATACACACACTGATACACACACTGATATACACAGAGCAGACTGACAGGCACACACACTGCTACACACACTGATACACACAGAGCAGACTGACTCAGGCACACACACTGATACACACAGAGCAGACTGACTCAAATACACACATTGATACACACAGAGCAGACTGACTCAGGCACACACACGGCTTCACACAGAGCAGACTGACTCAAATACACACACTGCTACACACAGAGCAGACTGACTCAGATACACACACTGCTACACACAGAGCAGACTGACTCGGGCACACACACTGATACACACAGAGCAGACTGACTCACATACACACACTGATACACACAGAGCAGACTGACTCGGGCACACACACTGATACACACAGAGCAGACTGACTCACATACACACACAGCAGACTGAGTCGGGCACACACACTGATACACACAGAGCAGACTGACTCAGGCACACACACTGCTACACACAGAGCAGACTGACTCAGATACACACACTGATACACACACTGATATACACAGAGCAGACTGACTCAGGCACACACTGATACACACAGAGCAGACTGACTCAGGCACACACACTGATATACACAGAGCAGACTGACTCAGGCACACACACTGATACACACACTGATATACACAGAGCAGACTGACTCAGGCACACACACTGATACACACTGAGCAGACTGACTCACATACACACTGATACACACAGAGCAGACTGACTCGGGTACACACACTGACACACACAGAGCAGACTGACTCAGGCACACACACTGCTACAAACACTGATATACACAGAGCAGACTGGCAGGCACACACACTGCTACACACACTGATATACACAGAGCAGACTGACTCAGGCACACACTGATACACACAGAGCAGACTGACTCAGGCACACACACTGATACACACACTGATATACACAGAGCAGACTGACTCAAATACACACACTGATACACACAGAGCAGACTGACTCAGGCGCACACACTGCTACACACACTGATATACACAGAGCAGACTGAGTCAGGCACACACTGATACACACAGAGCAGACTGACTCAAATACACACACTGATACACACACTGATATACACAGAGCAGACTGACAGGCACACACACTGATACACACACTGATATACACAGAGCAGACTGACAGGCACACACACTGCTACACACACTGATACACACAGAGCAGACTGACAGGCACACACACTGATACACACAGAGCAGACTGACTCAGGCACACACACTGCTACACACAGAGCAGACTGACTCAAATACACACACTGATACACACACTGATATACACAGAGCAGACTGACAGGCACACACACTGCTACACACACTGATACACACAGAGCAGACTGACAGGCACACACACTGATACACACAGAGCAGACTGACTCAGGCACACACACTGATACACACAGAGCAGACTGACTCACATACACACACATATGCACACAGAGCAGACTGACTCGCATACACACTGATACACACAGAGCAGACTGACTCGCATACACACTGATACACACACTGATATACACAGAGCAGACTGACAGGCACACACACTGCTACACACAGAGCAGACTGACTCAAATACACACACTGATACACACACTGATATACACAGAGCAGACTGACAGGCACACACACTGCTACACACACTGATACACACAGAGCAGACTGACAGGCACACACACTGATACACACAGAGCAGACTGACTCAGGCACACACACTGATACACACAGAGCAGACTGACTCGCATACACACTGATATACACAGAGCAGACTGACTCAGATACACACACTGATACACACAGAGCAGACTGACACAGATACACACCTTGATACACACACTGATATACACAGAGCAGACTGACTCAGGCACACACTGATACACACAGAGCAGACTGACTCACATACACACACATATGCACACAGAGCAGACTGACTCAGGCACACACACTGATACACACAGAGCAGACTGACTCGGGCACACACACTGATATACACAGAGCAGACTGACTCAGGCACACACTGATACACACAGAGCAGACTGACTCAAATACACACATTGATACACACAGAGCAGACTGACTCAGGCACACACACTGCTACACACAGAGCAGACTGACTCAGATACACACACTGCTACACACAGAGCAGACTGACTCAGATACACACACTGCTACACACAGAGCAGACTGACTCAGATACACACACTGCTACACACAGAGCAGACTGACTCAGATACACACACTGCTACACACAGAGCAGACTGACTCAGGCACACACACTGAAACACACAGTACAGACTGACTCAGGCACACACACTGATACACACTGAGCAGACTGACTCACATACACACTGATACACACAGAGCAGACTGACTCGGGTACACACACTGACACACACAGAGCAGACTGACTCAGGCACACACACTGCTACACACACTGATATACACAGAGCAGACTGACTCAGGCACACACTGATACACACAGAGCAGACTGACTCAGGCACACACACTGATACACACACTGATATATACAGAGCAGACTGACAGGCACACACACTGATACACATACTGATATACACAGAGCAGACTGACAGGCACACACACTGATACACACACTGATATACACAGAGCAGACAGACTCAGGCACACACACTGATACACACAGAGCAGACTGACTCACATACACACACTGATACACACAGAGCAGACTGACTCAGGCACACACACTGATACACACAGAGCAGACTGACTCACATACACACACTGATACACACAGAGCAGACTGACTCAGGCACACACACTGATACACACTGAGCAGACTGACTCACATACACACTGATACACACAGAGCAGAATGACTCGGGTACACACACTGACACACACAGAGCAGACTGACTCAGGCACACACACTGATACACACACTGATATACACAGAGCAGACTGACAGGCACACACACTGATACACATACTGATACACACAGAGCAGACTGACAGGCACACACACTGCTACACACACTGATATACACAGAGCAGACTGACTCAGGCACACACACTGCTACACACATTGATACACACAGAGCAGACTGACTCAGGCACACACACTGATACACACACTGATATACACAGAGCAGACTGACAGGCACACACACTGATACACATACTGATATACACAGAGCAGACTGACAGGCACACACACTGCTACACACACTGATATACACAGAGCAGACTGACTCAGGCACACACACTGATACACACACTGATACACACAGAGCAGACTGACTCAGATACACACACTGATACACACACTGATATACACAGAGCAGACTGACTCAGGCACACACTGCTACACACAGAGCAGACTGACTCAGGCACACACACTGATACACACACTGATATACACAGAGCAGACTGACTCAGATACACACACTGATACACACACTGATATACACAGAGCAGACTGACTCAGGCACACACACTGATACACACAGAGCAGACTGACTCAGGCACACACACTGCTACACACAGAGCAGACTGACTCAGGCACACACACTGCTACACACAGAGCAGGCTGACTCAGGCACACACACTGCTACACACACTGATATACACAGAGCAGACTCTCTCAGATACACACACTGATACACACAGAGCAGACTGACTCAGGCACACACACTGATACACACAGAGCAGACTGACTCACATACACACACTGATACACACAGAGCAGACTGACTCGGGCACACACACTGATACACACAGAGCAGACTGACTCACATACACACACTGATACACACAGAGCAGACTGACTCAGGCACACACACTGCTACACACAGAGCAGACTGACTCAGATACACACACTGATACACACACTGATATACACAGAGCAGACTGACTCAGGCACACACACTGATACACACAGTACAGACTGACTCAGATACACACACTGATACACACAGAGCAGACTGACAGGCACACACACTGATACACATACTGATATACACAGAGCAGACTGACAGGCACACACACTGCTACACACACTGATATACACAGAGCAGACTGACTCAGATACACACACTTATACACACAGAGCAGACTGACTCAGGCACACACACTGATACACACAGAGCAGACTGACTCACATACACACACTGATACACACAGAGCAGACTGACTCAGGCACACACACTGATACACACAGAGCAGACTGACTCACATACACACACTGATACACACAGAGCAGACTGACTCAGGCACACACACTGATACACACTGAGCAGACTGACTCACATACAGACTGATACACACAGAGCAGACTGACTCGGGTACACACACTGACACACACAGAGCAGACTGACTCAGGCACACACACTGCTACACACACTGATATACACAGAGCAGACTGACTCAGACACACACTGATACACACAGAGCAGACTGACTCAGGCACACACACTGATACACACACTGATACACACAGAGCAGACTGACAGGCACACACACTGATACACATACTGATATACACAGAGCAGACTGACAGGCACACACACTGCTACACACACTGATATACACAGAGCAGACTGACTCAGGCACACACACTGATACACACACTGATATACACAGAGCAGACTGACTCAGATACACACACTGATACACACACTGATATACACAGAGCAGACTGACTCAGATACACACACTGCTACACACACAGCAGACTGACTCAGGCACACGCACTGATACACACAGAGCAGACTGACTCAGGCACACACACTGCTACACACACTGATATACACAGAGCAGACTGACTCAGGCACACACACTGATACACACAGAGCAGACTGACTCAGGCACACACACTGATACACACACTGATATACACAGAGCAGACTGACTCAGGCACACACTGATACACACAGAGCAGACTGACTCAGGCACACACACTGATACACACACTGATATACACAGAGCAGACTGACAGGCACACACACTGATACACATACTGATACACACAGAGCAGACTGACTCAGGCACACACACTGATACACACACTGATATACACAGAGCAGACTGGCTCAGGCACACACTGATACACACACTGATATACACAGAGCAGACTGGCAGGCACACACACTGCTACACACACTGATATACACAGAGCAGACTGACTCAGGCACACACTGATACACACAGAGCAGACTGACTCAGGCACACACACTGATACACACACTGATATACACAGAGCAGACTGACTCAGGCACACACACTGATACACACAGAGCAGACTGACTCAGGCACACACACTGATACACACACTGATATACACAGAGCAGACTGACTCAGGCACACACACTGATACACACACTGATATACACAGAGCAGACTGACAGGCACACACACTGATACACATACTGATACACACAGAGCAGACTGACTCAGGCACACACACTGATACACACACTGATACACACAGAGCAGACTGACTCAGGCACACACACTGATACACACACTGATACACACAGAGCAGACTGACAGGCACACACACTGATACACATACTGATACACACAGAGCAGACTGACTCAGGCACACACACTGATACACACACTGATATACACAGAGCAGACTGGCAGGCACACACACTGCTACACACACTGATATACACAGAGCAGACTGGCTCAGGCACACACACTGCTACACACACTGATATACACAGAGCAGACTGGCTCAGGCACACACTGATACACACACTGATATACACAGAGCAGACTGGCAGGCACACACACTGCTACACACACTGATATACACAGAGCAGACTGACTCAGGCACACACACTGCTACACACACTGATATACACAGAGCAGACTGGCTCAGGCACACACACTGCTACACACACTGATATACACAGAGCAGACTGGCTCAGGCACACACTGATACACACACTGATATACACAGAGCAGACTGACTCAGGCACACACACTGATACACACACTGATATACACAGAGCAGACTGACAGGCACACACACTGATACACATACTGATATACACAGAGCAGACTGACAGGCACACACACTGCTACACACACTGATATACACAGAGCAGACTGACTCAGGCACACACACACTGATACACACAGAGCAGACAGACTCAGATACACACACTGATACACACACTGATATACACAGAGCAGACTGACTCAGGCACACACACTGATACACACAGAGCAGACTGACTCAGGCACACACTGCTACACACAGAGCAGACTGACTCAGGCACACACACTGCTACACACACTGATATCACAGCTGATACGACTCAGATACACACAACTGATGACACACACTGATAAACACAGAGCAGACTGACTCAGGCACACACACTGCTACACACAGAGCAGACTGACTCAGCACTACACACTGCTAAATACAGAGCAGACTGACTCAGGCACACACACTGCTACAGCACACTGATACACACAGAGCAGACTGACTCAGGCACACACACTGATACACACAGAGCAGACTGGCTCACATACACACACTGATACACACAGAGCAGACTGACTCACATACACACACTGATACACACAGAGCAGACTGACTCGGGCACACACACTGATACACACAGAGCAGGACTGACTCACGATACACACACTGATACACACAGAGCAGACTGACTCAGGCACACACACTGCTACACACAGAGCAGACTGACTCAGATACACACACTGATACACACACTGATATACACAGAGCAGACTGACTCAGGCACACACACTGATACACACAGAGCAGACTGACTCACATACACACACTGATACACACAGAGCAGACTGACTCAGGCACACACACTGATACACACAGAGCAGACTGACTCACATACACACACTGATACACACAGAGCAGACTGACTCAGGCACACACACTGATACACACTGAGCAGACTGACTCACATACACACTGATACACACAGAGCAGACTGACTCAGGCACACACACTGATATACACAGAGAAGACTGGCAGGCACACACACTGCTACACACACTGATATACACAGAGCAGACTGGCTCAGGCACACACTGATACACACACTGATATACACAGAGCAGACTGACTCACATACACACAGAGCAGAATGACTCGGGTACACACACTGACACACACAGAGCAGACTGACTCAGGCACACACACTGCTACACACACTGATATACACAGAGCAGACTGACTCAGGCACACACTGATACACACAGAGCAGACTGACTCAGGCACACACACTGCTACACACACTGATATACACAGAGCAGACTGACTCAGGCACAACTGATCACACAGAGCAGAATGACTCAGGACACACACTGACTCAGGCACATAGCAGACTGCTCATGCACACACACTGACACACACAGATATACACGAGCAACTGACTCAGCACACACTGATACACACAGAGCAGACTGACTCAGGCACACACACTGCTACACACACTGATATACACAGAGCAGACTGACTCAGGCACACACACTGATACACACACTGATATACACAGAGCAGACTGACTCAGGCACACACTGATACACACAGAGCAGACTGACTCAGGCACACACACTGATACACACACTGATATACACAGAGCAGACTGACAGGCACACACACTGATACACATACTGATATACACAGAGCAGACTGACTCAGGCACACACACTGCTACACACACTGATATACACAGAGCAGACTGACTCAGGCACACACACTGATACACACACTGATACACACAGAGCAGACTGACTCAGGCACACACACTGATACACACACTGATACACACAGAGCAGACTGACTCAGATACACACACTGATACACACACTGATATACACAGAGCAGACTGACTCAGGCACACACACTGATACACACAGAGCAGACTGACTCAGGCACACACACTGCTACACACAGAGCAGACTGACTCAGGCACACACACTGCTACACACAGAGCAGACTGACTCAGGCACACACACTGCTACACACAGAGCAGACTGACTCAGGCACACACACTGCTACACACAGAGCAGACTGACTCAGGCACACACACTGATACACACAGAGCAGACTGACTCAGGCACACACACTGATACACACAGAGCAGACTGACTCAGATACACACACTGATACACACAGAGCAGACTGACTCAGATACACACACAGCAGACTGACTCACATACACACACTGATACACACAGAGCAGACTGACTCACATACACACTGATACACACAGATTAGACTGACTCACATACACACACTGATACACACAGAGCAGACTGACTCACATACACACACTGATACACACAGAGCAGACTGACTCAGGCACACACACACTGATACACACAGAACAGACTGACTCAGATACACACACTGATACACACAGAGCAGACTGACTCACATACACACATTGATACACACAGAGCAGACTGAGTCAGGCACACACACTGATACACACAAAGCAGACTGACTTAGGCACACACACTGCTACACACAGAGCAGACTGACTCAGGCACACACACTGCTACACACACTGATATACACAGAGCAGACTGACAGGCACACACACTGATACACACAGAGCAGACTGACTCAGGCACACACACTGATACACACAGAGCAGACTGACTCAGGCACACACACTGCTACACACAGAGCAGACTGACTCAGGCACACACACTGCTACACACAGAGCAGACTGACTCAGGCACACACACTGCTACACACACTGATATACACAGAGCAGACTGACAGGCACACACACTGATACACACAGAGCAGACTGTCTCAGATACACACACTGATACACACAGAGCAGACTGACTCAGATACACACACTGATACACACAGAGCAGACTGACTCAGATACACACACTGATACACACAGAGCAGACTGACTCACATACACACACTGATACACACAGAGCAGACTGACTCACATACACACTGATACACACAGAGCAGACTGACTCACATACACACTGATACACACAGAGCAGACTGACTCACATACACACACAGAGCAGGCTGACTCAGGCACACACACTGATACACACAGAGCAGACTGACTCGGGCACACACACTGATACACACAGAGCAGACTGACTCACATACACACACTGATACACACAGAGCAGACTGACAGGCACACACACTGATACACACAGAGCAGACTGACTCACATACACACACTGATACACACAGAGCAGACTGACAGGCACACACACTGATACACACAGAGCAGACTGACTCAGGCACACACACTGATACACACAGAGCAGACTGACTCAAATACACACATAGCAGACTGACTCAGGCACACACACGGCTACACACAGAGCAGGCTGACTCACATACACACACTGATACACACAGAGCAGGCTGACTCAGGCACACACACTGATACACACAGAACAGACTGACTCAGATACACACACTGATATACACAGAGCAGACTGACTCAGATACACACACTGATATACACAGAGCAGACTGACTCGGGCACACACACTGATATACACAGAACAGACTGACTCGGGCACACACACTGATATACACAGAGCAGACTGACTCGGGCACACACACTGATACACACACTGCTACACACAGAGCAGACTGAGTCAGGCACACACCCTGATACACACAGAGCAGACTGACTCGGGCACACACACTGATATACACAGAGCAGACTGACTCGGGCACACACACTGATACACACACTGCTACACACAGAGCAGACTGAGTCAGGCACACACCCTGATACACACAGAGCAGACTGACTCAGATACACAAACTGAAATTTCATAGAGAGTAAGGTTAATGTTTTTTTTTAATATTGGTATATAGATGGGTAGTTGTTCTCACTACTGAGGCAACACTTAAAGAAAAAGTATACAGCTTCGGACACTTATGTTCAAATGTTTCTAAATCATATACAGGAGCACCAAACCACTTACTAGGGGCCTCATTCAATTGCAATTTGGCCAATTGAATAGGGCTCTAAATAAGCACATAGCATATTTTTTTTAAAGAAATTTTTAGTTAGTGAACATTTATCCAAAAGCAAGGTCTTCACAAACTAAAAACTTCTGTAAAAAAATATGCTATGTGCTTATTTAGAGCCCTTTATCAACTGGCCAAATCGCAATTGAATGAGGGCCTAAGATCGTATAATGATATCATATATTATAATTGTCAAACTGTGATTTGTCGTCACGCTTTGCGACCTTGCAGAACTGCATCCCTCGCATTTGTAGAGGTGCAGGCTCCCACGTCAGCTGCAAAGAGCCAAAGGCTCATTGCATGCCCCAAATGTGGACCCTCGCAAAGCGAGGGTCAAAATTTGCGTAGGTGGACATAGACTGCAATGAGCCAAAGGCTCATTGCAGGCTGCAAATACGGACCGCATTTGCGGAGGTGGAGGCTCTATGGCGCCTCAATCTCGGAGACAAACAACCAAGGAAAGCTGGACTTTGTAAACAAAAAATACAACCTGCGGGACTTAAAAAAAATAAAATAACGTGGAATGAGGAATCCTGGATTTACAAAAAAAAAATACGACCCGTGGGACTTAGAAAAAAAAAACATGGGATGAGGAAATCGGGGCTTAGAAAAAAAAAATACAACCGCAGGACTTAGAAAAAAAAAATTACGAGGTTGCAAAAATGTAAAATTAACCGCCAAACATCGTACATCAGAAAACACCAAAAACACATAAAAATCAGAAAGAAAACATCACACACAGCACGGGGGAACAGCCAGGACGTCTGGGAGTGAGGTTGCACTCGAATTTAAGGACTTTCGGCACTTCAAAATCGTCTAAACAAGAAAAAAATTGCGCACAAAAAAAAAGAAAACAAGGCTACACAACCCCGTTGCACGCAAAACACTGCCAAGGATGTACAACTTTTAGGAACAACAATTACGAGGTCGCAAATATACAAAGTTAACGGCCGAACAGCGCACATCAAAAAACACGAAAATCACAACAACAAAAAATTAAACATAAAAAAATCCATCACACACAGCATGGGGGGACAGCCAGGACGTCTGGGAGTGAGGTTGCACGACAATTTAAGGCGAATTTAAGGAGTTTCAGCACTTGAAAATCGGCTAAGCGAGAAAAAAATGGTGGACGAAAAAAATGAAAACGAGGCTACACGACCCAGAGGCGCACAAAACACAGCCAGGAACGTACGACTTTTACCCTGGCACGTACAAGGTACAAAATACACTATTAGGAAGGAGGAAAGTGCTTGCGAGGCACGTACGACATAGAATATCGCCTCCATTTTACAGCACTAACTTGCAAATCAACATTACGATTCTGAAATGGTGGTTTTCTTGCCTAAAACAACGGTTTGGTCTCGCGCACGTAGCCTATATATACTGTACACTTGCCACATTGCTGACACTTTCTCCTCAGGTGATGACAGTCTGACTTGACATTTTCTGCTGCCGGGAAATCCAAAGAGATTGGTAGCTCTTCAGGACCCCCGCAAGGAATCGCAGCTTTGCGGCCGTTTTACGGCCGATAATAGAATGAGGACCTATGTAACTATGTAATGTATTTTTGGAATAGCAACAAAATTCATAGGTAATTATACTGTAAATTGAATTTCATAGATTAGAAGATTGGTCGGCAATTGTAGAGGACACAATAATATACATTTTAAAATATAATTTTAAATTTTAAAATTGGAATCAGGCTTGTGATCAGAAAGAATAGTTCTGGAAAACAATACAACTTCCTTACATTATATAGTAACGGGTGGTCACTGGACCAGGGTTCAAGAGATGATCTGCACATTTGGTTCTGTCCAATAGATAGGTGTACTTTGTACTTTTTGTTTTAAATGTGCCAGTGGGTAGCTTCAGATGTATTAGAAATGGATCATAATGAGCATAATTTTGCTAGCTGAATCTGTATGGAGCACATAGCTCTTATGCATCACAATTGTTGTTGTTCAGTTGTGTCCAACTCTCCTTGACCATATGGACAGCAGCATACCAGGCACATCTGTCAGCCACTGTCCCTCAACAGTTATATTTAAATTTATATTTATAAGTTGTGATTCACAGAATAAAACATTTATTAAACAATATATTTACAGTCTAAGATGGTTTAGAAACTTTGGGAACCCTAGATTAAAATATTAAGGCTTTTTCAGGGAAATAAAAAAAATATGTTATATATTGTTTAAATAATGTAAATGTAATCATAACAATTCTTTATTATAGATAAAAAATATATTATAAAATAAAATAAAACAACAGCTTCAGATATACACACTGATATACACAGAGTAGACTGACTCCAATACAGACATTAATACATATAACTCAGACTGGCCTATCCTCATTAATACTGATATCCTGAGAGCATCTTCATGCCGTGCAACACTTTAATACAAACAAAAGCAAGGGCCCAGGAATTGAAAGAATTCTGGGGGAGGGAGGGAGAAGCCAAAGGGACAAGAGGTGAGGGTAGTTCATGAACTGTATAATCTGGGGGTGTTTGTTCAGGAAAGTTAATTGTAGAAAAATGCTATGGGAAATGACATGTAAAAAACATAAACTTTAGCAGTTTGTATGATGTTGATGTATATTAAACCATCTCCTGACATGCCTAGCAATCTGCAGGCATCCCTGGAGCTGTTTTCCTTGAAATCTTCTGTTGTGCACCACAGAGATTGTGAATCCTGGTATCCTGCGTCTACAGCAATAAATACAACAAATACATTGATGGTAAACAACCGCAATTCATGCTGGGGGCATTGCAGCAGACAGGCAGATTTGGTATTTCATATTCAGTTTTAAATACAGACAAATAACTAGCTATATTTAACAGTGTCTAATAATACTTGACCCATGTGATTTGACCTTTAATTATATTAAATGATTAATTTAAGTTTGGGATGGAAACGCTTTTCTTAAAAAGAAAAGTACAATGTATTAATACAAGAAGATATGTTATAAAGCAGAATATTGATTGAACTGACAATTATTTTCTGTATTCAATGATCCTTTAAGGAAATTAAATACAGGGATATACAGGAATTACCTGCAGTTATTGGCGTGGTATAATTATATCATTACAAAGACAGATAGATAGATCGATAGATACATAGGGCCTCATTCAAATGTGATTTGGCCAATTGAATAGGGCTTTATATAAGCATATAGCATATTTTTTATACAGAAGTTTTTAGTTAGTGAACCAAGGTCTTCACTAACTAAAAACTTCTGTAAAAAAATATGCTATATGCTTATATAAAGCCCTTTTCAATTGGCCAAATCAGATGTGAATGAGGCCCATAGATAGATACATAGGTAGATAGATAAGCAGAAGTGTGATAGAGAGCAGATAGAAAGGGCTGATAATAGAAATCTTAAATATTTTAAAGGAATTAAGTTAAAAAAGCATGCATCATGAAGAAAAAGAGGAATGCAAGAACAAGTTATCAATATTTTTGTATCATTATCTGTAATACACAGTTAGATAAATATATAGGTATATAGATATGTAGATAGATAGATAGATAGATAGATAGATAGATAGATAGATAATTAGGCAAAAGTGTACATAGAATTACTTCTAAATATAAACTGGAAAAAAAATACTGGCCAGGTGTAAATGGCACCTTTTTTTCATTACAGTTACACAAATAATATGTGAACCGTGACATATACAAATTTCTGCCTTTTTTCCAGTTCCCGGTCCATTTCAGAAACTCAGCAGTCCAGGTGCAGCAGTATATTCAGTACATTCAGTACTTGCTGATGCAAATCATTGAGCACAATCTCAGATTCGGGGCCAGCTGTAGTGTTACAGGGACAGTCCTCTGCTTAAAATAAAGTTTCCTTTCCTACCACAATGATGAATTACTATTTTTATGTGCATGTCAGCAGCAGATGTTGCAGATCTGAGCTAACACCCTGCTAGCAAATGCAAAGTATGTGCATCAAAGGGAAAATCAAGATATATTTAAAAAATGTTTTAGATATTAAAACTAATTTATGGGTCTTAATTTTCTTATTATTTATTTCAATCATTTTACAAAATATAATATAGCACTGAATTAGGTATAACATACATTTAGGTATTTCATAAAGTTCAGCAGGGAATTATCTTTCAGGAAAAAAACATACAAGAACATGAGTCATGACTTGAATATAAAATATATATTTAGTAGTAATGTGCCAAAGAACTGCTTTCTATTCAGTAGGGAAGTGGAATAGCCTTCCAGTGGAAGTGGTTGAATATGGTAAAAGAATTCAAGCATGGATGAGATATGTATAAAGCTCTTGAATTTGTACAAGGCCATTAAGCCAAACTTTTAGGTAGAAAAAATGGGCATACACATTGGCTCTACTGGTACTTATGTTTCTAAGTGTATTCTTTGTTTATTAATCAGAAAGTATGATTATACAAGTTATAATTGTATGGAATGATGCCACAAAGGACACCCTATATTTATTATAAATATAAATCACTGCCAAAAATGTCAATGATGGATCCATTTTAATAAGCAGGGTATGAGTTTAGTGAAGGATAGTGAGTTTTGTGTATGGAAGTTTGGTATGGTGGGAGAGATGTTTGAATACTTGGTCACTTATTTGGATTGGTTCATTAGTGTTGGACATTTTAGAGCTGGAAAAAGTAGAGAAATTACAAAACTAATAAGGGGAATGGAGGGGCTAAGTTATGAAGAAAAACTAACCTAATTAAACGTATTTTCTCTAGAAAAAAGGCATTTAAGAGGTGATATGATTATCCTATATAAAAATATCCAGAGTCAATATAAGGCTTTGTCAAGAGGACATCCTTTGAGGTTAGAAGTAAAAAAGATTCCACCTCAGAGAAAGTAAAGGGTTCTTCACAGTAAGGGTGGTTAATCTGTGGAATTCTCTACCAAAGGAGGGGGTGACAGCGGAATCGATAGATAACTTTAAAAAGGGATTGGATTTATGTTTTAAAAATTATTTTCAGTGTTATCCTGGATAGTTAGAGAGGGAGTATTGATCCAGGGAGGAATCCAATCACCAGTATCTGGGGTCAGGAAGGAATTTTATTTTTTTCCCTTTTGAAACAATTGCCAAGTTTCAATTTTGTTTTTGGTTTTCTGTTTGCCCATATCTGGATCAATTACCAATTATCAATTTATCTACGTATTACAAAGCTCAGAGGATATCTACGAAAAAGGTTAACCTTTATGGACTAAGGGCCTCATTCAGTTGCAATTTGGCCAACTGAATAGGACTCTATGGCCCTCATTCAATTGCAATTTGCCAATTGAATAGGGGTCTAAATAAGCACATAACATATTTTTTTAAAGAAGTTTTTAGTTAGTAAACATCTATCCAAAAGCAAGGTTTTCACTAACTAAAAACTTATTTAAAAAATGTATGTTATGTGCTTATTTAGAGCACTATTCAATTGGCCAAATCGCAATTGAATGAGGGCCTATATAAGCACAGAGCATATTTTTTTAGAGACGTTTTTAGTTAGTGAAGATATTGCTTTTGGATAGAAGTTCACTACCTATAAACTTCGGTAAAAAAATATGCTCTGTGCTTATATAGAGCCCTATTCAATTGGCCAAATTGCAATTGAAAGATGCCATAAAAGTATTTATTTAAAATAAATGTTCATTAAAGTGAAACAACAATGTCTTTTAAAGTGTCATAGCAAAGGGTTTCAAATATGGTATAATGTAAAACTGTAGGTAATTACAAGCATTTTTTCATTTGAATGGTATTAAATAAATTGCATTTTCCTATAGAAAATTAGCAATTTTCAGCTGCCAGTAAGCCTTTCTGAACCACTCAAACAACAATAATTGTATCATTGTTACAGAGAGATCATTTATATTTATTTCTAGCACGGCCCTGAAGCATGGACTCCCTTTATCGTGACTGCAGAAAAATAAACTAGGGGCCTCATTCAATCGCAATTTGGCCAATTGAATAGGGCTCTATATAAGCACAGGGTATATTTTTTTCCAGAAGTTATTAGTTAGTGAACTTCTATCCAAAAGCAAGGTCTTCACTAACTAAAAACTTCTGTAAAAAAATATGCTCTGTGCTTATATTGGCCAAATTGCAATTGAATGAGGCCCTAGGTAAGCCCAAAGTGCAGATGACTAGAGTCAAACAATTGCCTCATAGGATTATCAGTAATTAACATTAATAAAGATAAGAATATTGTTTTGTGGGAGCATTGCAAAGGCTGACTTATAGTGCAAAATGGCAAACATTAATGTTACGGTAGTTTATTGTGGAAAATGCATTTTTAACATTCAATTGATAATTCACTTGTAATGACCTAAAGTTTTAAACACATTTGTAAAAAAGCATCCAATTGATAAATCACTTTCCCATTACCTATAGTTTAAATTACACCATATTTGGTACCTCCATTTTAAGTATTATTAATAGTTTATAAAGCACCAACATATTCTTAGCACAGGGGATAGAGTGAATAAATAAGAAATGTGAGAAGACCTAGGCAGAAACACAGCTCTGTACCAAACACTTATCCCTGCACATTTATCCACCATATAATCCATTTTCCACACACGTCTCCATACCACTTACATTGTATTCCTATTTATTTCTTCTATGCAATACCTCCATATCCATGTACAATACCATCCCACACATCACATTACACCTCCACAGTGGACATTACAAAATGTAGCAGAACATTTGGATCAAGTGATGTTTGTAAACTGTTAATACACAGATGGTGGCACATCGGATATAGAGGTCACTAGAATAAAGCTTGTGATCAGCTTAAGTCCATAATTCCCTTCTCTGTGCTGCCTGATATTCTTAACTGTGCTGCTGATTCTGTGTTGGTGACTGACAGAGCTTAATGACAATATAACAGCAGCCTCTTCACTGCTTCCAAAATAAGGATGAACGGACACACCATAAAACTATTCAGCAGCAGTTATATATAAGACACCCACAGAGATCCTATTAATGGATCACTGTGGTTTGGGACACTTAACATGTTTGTGAAGTATCTTACAAACTAACAAAATTAGCATCTTTATAGAGACTTCAGAGAAAATCTTACATTTAGAAGGCTATCTTTGTGTTACGATTGCTTCCATTTTGGATATCTAGTTTACTTGAAGTCTGAGGGAGAGGGTTATCCTACTCTTGCTCTTCCATATATATAAAGTTTAACTAAAAAGGGCATCCAGGGAGGAATCTGATCGCCAGTATCTGGGGTCAGGGAGGAATTTTATATTTTTTACCCTTTTGAGACAATTGGCAAACTTTTACGTTTTTTTTTTTTTTCTGTTTGCCTTCCTCTGGATCAATTAACAATTAATCCACATAGTACAGATCAGAGGAGGTTGAACTTGATGGACTAAACATATTTTTTCAACCTCAATTACTATGTAACTATGTAACAATATAGTTTGGCTGCCAATTGGCTAATCACAGTGAATGTCTTAATAGAATTGAATAGATATCTGAACCCAAATTCCCTCCCATTCAACCACATCTGGGTTGATCTAATCATGATAATAAAGAAAGCAAATTCATTTTCTCAAACAATTTTCTCTTTATCAAATAAAGTTCTTCATAAAATTAGATTATAAATATGACACTTTGTTTAAACCATTAAGATTCAAGTGACTGGTAAAAGGGAAATCCTTAGGTCTACAGCGTGAGTCTACAGTCGATTAAAGGTAAGAAAATTAAATTTTGAAAGTAAAATGAGATTTAGTTTTTGCTAAAAACTATTAAATACCAACTTGTTAATTAATAATTGAAGTTTATAGTACTGCAACATATAGTAGTTGCTATAGTATGTCCCTTTAATCTGATCAGCTTGGTATTTTACTTCCTCAACATCAGCCTTCATCTTCCTTATTGTAACTGGACTTACTTTTCTAAATTCCTTTCTTTATGAAAAAGATCAAATGTAACTTTGGCTATGTTCTTTAATTAAACTCCTTTGTCTCACTATATCTTATTTTTGCCTTACATGAAACTGATTCCAGAGTTCTTTCCTGCAGGGTGGGCGGGTGTGTTGCGCCTGGAAATCCCTTCCAGTTCTGTATTATCCGAATAGGTAGCTTTATATACATACACACACAGGGCCTCATTCAATTGCGATTTGGCCAATTGAATAGGGCTCTAAATAAGCACATAGCACATTTTTTTTAAAGAAGTTTTTAGTTAGTGAAAACCTTGCTTTTGGATAGATGTTTACTAACTAAAAACTTAAAAAAATATATATGTTATGTGCTTATTTAGAGCACTATTCAATTGGCCAAATTGCAATTGAATGAGGGCCACAGATAGCACACATAAAACTGAAAGAGCAAAATGGCATTGGTTCTTGGTTTGGGAGCATTTGTGGTAAACATGTTATATAATATATGGTTAATATACAGTTTATATACAGATAAGTTTATAAAATTCAACAATGTTATTGGGTAACATAGAAAGGATGTGGTAACACAGCAGTGAGCCTCAACAAAATCATCAGAAACATGTACTATGTGTAAAAATAATATTTATTCTTGTTTTGCCAATTAGAAAAATAACTTCACATGTGTATTTTGGGTTTAATTTACAAAGCAACAATTATAATTTCAGATCAAAACTATACATTATGTATCAGGCATAGCTTCAATTACTGTTTAATTTCAACTATATATCAGTGTTATTCTTATTCTACATATATTTACTATGAAACAATACAATGTGGTGTATTTCAAATTACCCCCAAATGGGGTAATTCTGTGTACTTACATTACAGAAAAGATATACAGCCTTATTAAATTGCAATTTGGATAATTGAAAAGGGCTCTATTTATGCACACAGCATATTTTTTTACAGGACATTTTAGTTAGTGAAGACTTTGCTTTTGTATAGAAGTTCACTAACTATAAAAGTCTGTAAAAATATATACTCTGTGCTTATACAGAGCCCTATTCAATTGGCCGAATCGCAATTTAATAAGGCTGATAATCTATTTCAGAAATGTATTATTGTTAAAACTATTTGATTACTGCAGTTAATATTATGTAACTGCTAAATAAAGCTCTAAAATCATCAATCCAGATTAAATCATTTGATTTAAATGGCCCATCCAATGCATAGCAGAGGCTAATCTTCTTAACCCTCTTAATCCATAAGTATTGATGATTTAACTTCTGTTTTTTACTTTAGATTTGTTCTTATATCTATTTATACTCTAGTAAACATAATATAGAATATGTTGTGAAGATGATGAGCCAGAGTTATAAATAGAAAAGTATTTGGAAAATTGTGGGAAGTTTCTCCATTCCTGTGTTATTTTATTTTTTATTTTTGGGATGTATATATGAAGATGTGCAATCTCTTCTTGTTTAGTCGTTCAGTAGTGTCAGTCTCTACATGACCCTATGGATGGCAGCAAGCCAGGCCAATTTTTTTAGTACATATTTTGGAAAATATGTTACCTAAAAAGTACACTAATAATGGATATATCACATGCTGAACCTAATATTGAATATTAATATTATAAAATATAGAACATTGTCCACATATTAAGTGTGAATATGCTAAACTTATTTTAGAATATCCCTTTTAGCCATTTGAAATATTGGGAATTGTGCATCCTTTTTCAAATGTATATCTCACAACCATAATTTGGACCCAGCCACCCATTGCCTTTTCATTCAGCATTATTTAGTTTTTCTTCATAGAATTCAATCATCAGTCATTACATAATAAGATTTCACATAAGATGATGGCATTCAGGGAGAGGTGCAGGTAATCTGTTCTTAAGATGTCTATTTTGAGTTGATAGGTTTCCACTGAAAGCTGCACAGTGATTGGATAGTTAATAAGGAAAAACGCATCCTAGGCCAGTGAGCCTCAATCTAAAAGGAGGAGTCATATTAAGATACTTAGGGCCTGATTATATTGCAAGCCCGCAACTCTATCATTGTAGGCCGCATGTCTACGGGTGTGTTGCAGGCTATTGTTCGTCTCTGATTGCAATGCTATTCAATTGCTCAAGCCCGCAAGTTAATGTCCCAAAGCCAAACTCATAAACCATGCACTTTTTCGTACCAGTTCAGGGCGGGAACATGATCAATTAAGCAAGCCCATAATCTCCCATTTCAAATCAGCCAATAGAAAATGAGACTGTCATTATTATGGCAGTAAAACATGAAGGTTACATGTCAATCAATTAGGTTCGGGGGTCCGATATGCGATGGGACAGCAAACCCACAATAATAAAGAATTATGAAAATGAATGCCAATACATATCAGGCCACCCATGTGAACTAGAAATGTATTAACTCATTGATACCCAAGATCGATTTAGCCCCAAAATGAAACATAAAAATGTATTTAATTTCCTGCTGATTTGCGAGCCTGAGATAGTTGTGCAATTAATTTTAATGTCTATCATCACTTTCCCCATTATTTACAGTGAGTTATTGAGTTTTATTTGCATTTACAGTTCTACGAATAGATGTTTAACACCCTTGCAGGTCCTCTCTAGCACTCGTAGGATTTTCTCCTTCTTTTGCCATTTACGGGTGTGAAAACATTTGAGGGCTTGTGCAAATTGAGCAATTGAATAGCGATTTGCGATTTTAGCAAATGAGTCTAGCAATTATCCATTTACATTACAAATACCAAATAAAGTCCTAAAATCCAAAGCAGAAGGAACATTCATATTACAGTTATGTTTTTAATTAATGTTTGAAGAAATCATCACTGAGCTTCTTTATTACTGTAGTGCATCTTCTTTGAAGATGTTTTCTGTTTTCTGAACAAATAGGGAGGAGAGAATATGTTCTCATTAGCCAATATCTGGGAAATGATCAGCTGTTGCTCCAAATATTCTCTGAATGTGGGACTTGTGTGCTCAAATTGGCTGTCCACTAGTGACATGGTGATATATATATATATATATATATATATATATATATATATATATATGTCATTTTTTTTTCTTTTTTACATTTTAATTAGTATAAGTGAGCACCATTCAACAGAATTCCCATTAACTTGCCAAAAAGTCAAGTGGAAAATATTCAACGTCCTCTTTCCTGCTGTATTCCTTGCTTCACTGAACAACATGCAACAACCTTCTTCAGGACCCTCTCCTTAAACCTGATTTCTGTCCCAATTTTCAAAGTACTAGTGGTCTCATGAGCTTTAAGCTTAGCATAGAAGTCCGAGAATCTGTTGTACAATATGGAGATTGGCATCCCATTGAGAATGATCCCAAAAGAAATACAGAGAAAAGCTACAACACGTCCCAAAACAGTGTCAGGAACTGTATCTCCATATCCAACAGTGGAAATGCTGACCTGAAAAATAATAATGGAAACTAGTTTTAGTGAAAGTCAAGTTTAGATTTGTTTTGTATCATAAGCATAAATATGTTTTTATGTAAGTAATCATAAGGCATCATTCATATGAAACCATCAATGCAACATGTGATCCTATTGCAATTACAGAAACAATTTTAACTACCATTTAAGTTGTTATATCATAATAACATAGTATTCAATAATAACTTTTAGGCCACCAAGTTCAACCTTTTAAAATAGTAGTTCTTCATAGATAAATTTAGAAGAAGGTGTGAGATTTGTTGACTAGTGGATTCAGATATGCTTAGGTTAGCTTGCAAGTATACTTGCAAACTTTACTTGTCATGCTCTGCAACATTGCATTGAAAAAGAAGTATGATTATCATCGCAGCTTCCATGCACTAGCACTGTCTGCTAAAATGTTTTTATGCCCATGAATTGCATAGCTGCTAATGTTGCTAACTTGTTGCATATTACACAAATGTGAATTTTCCACTAATATACAATGCTCCTTTAAGTTGATCTACTATCTTGTATTATCACCATCTAAAGCCTACAATTTTTTACAGGACAAACAGAGAAATTACTTTATACTGCATAATAGGTTCAGTAAAAGCCTAAATCATAGGTATTCTTTAAAATGTAAGCTAGGTTCATATCAAGCCCCCTTGAAGAAGCAGATCGTGACAAACATCTTTTCACATTGTCACAACAAATTACATCATAATAACTATCCAGCTGAGTGTTACAAAATGATTGATCTCACTATAAGTACCATCATGGGCAGACCAGTGAGCCCCTCCTTTCCCTGATGAAGAAACGCAAATTGGGTTAGAGATGTTAGAGTGAGCATCCAGCAGCTTCCCAGACCTAGCCATACGCCAGTTTAGATCAACTCAGTATGTCATTTTAGATGGCACAACTCAAGACTGCCATGGGATAGATGACTAGTTAAGTTAGATTGAGTGTGTAGTATGGCACAAATCAAGACTGCCATAGCTAGTGGGTCGGGAGTACCAGACAGTATGTGTAGAGTAATATAACTCAGTACCACTGGGGACTAGCTTTACACAGCCAATCTATCAGTCTATATCGTCCTAAATGCTAAGAGCTTCTAGTCATTCTGAGCAGGTCTATATTGGCATATTTTCCACTCTAACAAGTACAACACTCCTATTTCCCACCTGTACCACACTTAAACCCTTTAGTTTGTAAGTCTGCAAGTTTTCAGTCTTGCAAGGTGCTGTGAGGAAAGCACTATATACACTGGATTCTAAGCTCAAAGACAGGGCCCTCCATTCTTTTCAATATGTTAATATTGTGTTGCCTTGAACTTAACTCATGGTAAGCACTACAGAATATGTTTGCGCATTACAAATAAACAATAATAATAATATTATTCTGCAGGTAGTTTTCTATCGGGCATTTTTTTCACTCAGTATTTTTGCAGTTGAGTCCAAGATTATTCCAAGTAAACATAATTTGGGGTAATATAGTATTTGTTGCCCTATACTTATACAGTTCTGAAATAGAAAGTTTTAAACACATTGGCATTAGGGCACCATTCTTTCTATTATTAAGTCTGAGAGTTCACGTCTATATAATTATATTTACAAGTTGCCTTTTAGAGAGATATAAATCTTTTGTGGTTAGGGGGCATGGCAATATTGTTGGGAAGCTATATAGCAATTATACTCTCTGACATCAATTTGTTTTTAGTTTAATGTGGTATAAAAAAAGCTAATAATAGTCCATATATGAGACAAAGTTGTTAATTGTCACCAGGAACTGTACTCTTGTATCTAAGACAATAACAAATATTTTCGGATCTTTCCTGTTGAGGGCTCGCCAGCAGTGGCGGCCATCGGCTACTAGGTGGCGAGGCAGAGATTTGCATTAAGTTTTAACCCTAACAACCTGCTGTAACCCTAAACTTTAACCCTAAACCATAATCCTAAACCCTAACGCTGACCCTAACCCTAACCCCATCAGCCACTAGGTGGCTTGCCGAGATTTGAGTCAATTTCTAACACTAACCCCTAACCCTTAACCATAACACTAGGAAATTGAGGAAAATGAAATTCACTGCTGGTGGCCAACCAAAAGGAAAGGTCGAGGTGTTCAACATACCACTATTTCCACAATCATTCTATTACACATCAATAAGAGCAAGATGACGTCACTGTTGTTACTTTTATATCAGGTTCTATCGAAAAGAAATGTCTATAAGTTTAATATGACATACATTTGTTAGGTAAATCTGCCAACACATTTTCCAGCACAATATGATCCTATAATTAGAATACAAAATAATAGATGATAACGCATACAAATCCAGAATACCCATACCCTGGGTATAACATTAAAAAAAATCCAGCCTCTAAATATTACCTTGTATATGCAATGATGCTACTGAGGCATCTAACATTTTCATTTCAGCAGATCAATTTCTACACAATTGGATTTTGACAGTTACACCAGTAGTGCTTTATTTTAGAAGGTCACACAATCCTGAGAAAGTAATAGACAACAGTGGGCAAGAAAACAAGATGGAAGCTTGCAGTAAAGAATAAATGTTTATAAAAGTTACAAAACTTTACTTTCTAAAAACATTTTGCTAATCTTTAGTTATTTCAAATAATGTATTGGAAAAAATATTTTACCTCAATGGTCAATCTTATCCTCCTATCAGCATCATTATTGTACTGTACTACTTTGTAAATATGGGCTTATTTCACCAAGATATGTAATACAGGTTAAAGAAATGTTTAAAGTACTCTTCACGTTTGTGAAATATGTAGCAAAGAAACATAAGCAGGAAAGATCATAATGATAGTAGATTGTGCTTGTGTATAGGGACTTCCATTTTGGACTCAGAGCATTCATAACTGATTAGAGCTTGAGGGGGGATGTTTCTACTAGAACGTCCACTTCTATTTAATGCTATTGTTAAGTGCCTCTTTGACTGATTGAGTTCTAATCAACATCCAAATTTCTTCCAATGTGAGTAATTATGTCAGGGAAAAAAACGCAGTCACAACAACCACATGATCAAGGCAAGTTAACATACTACAAAGTATGACACTTCAGTGGTCATTTAAAATCTGTTGGAAGGCAAATTATATATGGACAAAACATAACTTACCGCTGCCCACCACCAGGCATAAGGGATGCTGGTGAAATTTGTCCCAGGTATGTCATGTTCAACAGAGTGCATAAGAGCAGAAAAGGTGAACACTCCCATAGCAATAAACAAGAACAAGCAGCAAACTTGTTGGTAGCACTGACGGATGGTGAACCCAAAAGCTCTCAGTCCAGTGGAATGACGAGCCAGTTTTAATATCCGAAATATACGCATCAGTCGGATGATTCTCAGCACCTTCCCTAACTGCCCAACTCTTTCCATCTTCTCAATATCATCATGGTGAAGATGCAGATGTGCATCTTCTGAAAACCTCTCAAATATGATTTGAATGTAAAATGGTAGGATGGCTATTAGGTCAACGATGTTCAGGACAGTCTTTAAAAACCTTTTAACATCAAATGTGGAAAGCAGTCTCATGACATATTCAGTAGTAAAAAATATGACACAGACAACCTCTACATGTTCCATGTATGATTTACCATTTATATTCATGTGCTGAAGTTCTTCAACTGTACTGAGGCACATGGCCACTATAGAGATCAAAACAAAAAAGCTGGACAATATAGCTATGATTTTGGCTGGGATTGATGAATATGGGTTTTCTACAAGATTCCACATCTTCTTTCGATACTCACCCAGCCATTTGCCTTGAAAATGTTTTTCATGGTCATGGCGTTCCACCTCTGCTTCGAGATCTTTCTGAATTTTAAGATGTTCCTTTAATTCATCTTGGTGCTCTTCAAAGAGGCTACGGCAGCACTTCTGGGTATAGTTTAGATGGATGCCCCAGTACTCAATTTCCTCAATAAAGTTGGTTGGACACAGTTCATCCATTATCCATAGAATGCCACTACGGTAAAAATGAAAAATGTAGTAGAAGACAATAGGATCTCGATCAAAGAAATACTCATTCCTCTGTACTGAAAAGTCGTCACAGAGATCCAGTCTCTTCACCAAATCAACACAAGACGCCAACTTTCCTATCCTAGTAACTGGGTACCGTACTGCAACACGGTAATCAATCTGGAATAACTTACCTCCAACATTAAGATTGAGGAAGTAGAGATTCATTTTTGTTGATTGTTGAGAACAGCTAATATCTTCTTGGTCAAACATGTCATCCATGGAGTTCCATCTTTTAATTAAACTCATTTTTGCAAAAGGAATGTTGTACTTTGCTTCATGAGCAGGGATTTGATTGTGGTGTCCTATCTTTAGGTTGGCAGAGAGGCTTGTTCTCCTCACAGTTAACGCTTTCATAGCCAGTTAAGTAAAGTACTAAAATATTAGTTGCTTCGATTTTGGTTCAAACTTTTATAATTTTGAGATTCTGCAATCTAACTGCATATAGGAGAAAATAAAAGAATATTCAGGCAACATCCTATCATTTCTTCTTCAGTTGTGCAACTAAATTTAGAGACCCGCTGCTCTGCCTCGTCCTGTGCTAATCTTCTTCTGGGATAAAAGAGGATTGTTAGAATCATTTAGTAATTGTTGTTGCTGCTAAAGACAGCCAGGTTTTGGATTACGACAGTAATAGGATTGCCTAAGTGCCACGTTAATGCTTCAAGAGCAGAACTGATGGATGGAATTATGTTAACTCCATAGATTCCAAAATATGATACACAGTACCAATATATATATATATATATATATATATATATATATATATATATATATATATATATATATATATATATATATTTTATTTTTATTTTTTTAAATCTATATTCATGGGAATTTTTGAGAGAAATATAATAGTCTCTGGGACTAAATGAAAGTAAAACCAAAAGATTACCAATTGCCTCTTAAATGATCTATAACCCTAGTAAAACAACCTTTTAGTATTTCAGAGTGAGTGTCATATCCTCCACCCTTAGGTCACTCTTTTTGGTCCTTAGCTCTTCTAGCTTTGGGTTCGGTAGAACTGCATCTTAGGTTGTAAGTAGCGTATACATATAGAACCTATTTAGACATGGTGAATCGCTGACAAGCATGCCAATCTCTGTCACTATAATTGACACTCATGCTTTCTGTCAATTGTGTGATGTGGCCAATGCGCCAAATGGCTCCACTATAGGGCATTAGCAATCAAGTAATATTGCTAAGTGGTCTAACATGGCATTCCCTAGTTTCTGCTTGTGATTCTTGTTACCTATGGCTTAATATAAAAATTACCCAACCCTCTAGCATTCGTTCCTTGGATTGATTATATAGGTAATAGTACTCTCTAGCACCTGATCCTTGATTTGTTCTGACTACTATCTAATCATGAGTGTATGTCTTTATGTGTCTGTGTGTATATATATATATATATATATATATATATATATATATATATATATATACACACACACATACATACATACATACATATCATACATTTTACTGTATTTTTACAAACAGAAATGTCACAGCAAATATATATTTTTGTACATTTGAACATACCATTAAATGGCACTAAACTGGAAAAATCCATCAATATGCTGGACTTTAAAATGTGATGCCCAAGGCCTGGACCTAGATAGAAATATACCACTACATCTAACATTTTACAGTTAAATAGAACTTTATTAAAAGTATGTTAATATTTAGATCAGTTGCAAACACAAGATTAGTTTGAAGAAGTGGAATTTAAACATTAACAGCCTTATTAAATTGCGATTCGGATGATTGAATAGGGCTCTATAAATGCACACAGCATATTTTATTACATAAGTTATTAGGTTAGTGAAGACCTTGCTTTTGGATAGAAGTTCACTAACTAAAAACTTCTGTAAACAATATTTGCTATGTGCTTAAATAGAGCCCTTTTAATTGGTCGAATGGCAATTTAATAAGGCTGTAAATCTTGTTCATTCACAGGATCCACATTTTGTATGGCTAATAGATAGATAATAAATATATGTCAGTTCAACATAAATTCTACTCCATCGTTCTGTTATACATCTTATTATTTTTTATCTGACCTTGTACTGAAATGTCCACTCTTCAGCATTTCCTTGTTCATATATTATAATGAAACCTCTAATGTGTCATATTAAGAAATGGTTGCATGAACAAATCCTTCATTTTAAAAAGTGTTAGAGAGGTAATTATAAAATACATTGTGATTTAAGCCAATTTGGTTCAATAACCAGTTAAAACCAGGTGTCACTAACGGAAAACTGAGAAAAAACATCTCAACAATTCAGCCATTCATTACTTATATACCATGTAATTTATGCAACTGATCTTCTATGACATGTATACAGTTGGTAGAAATAATATATTTTAAAGTATTGTGAACGTTCCAGTTTTATGCTAAGAAATGGTACAACAGCCCCCTCTGCTGCTGATTCTGTTTAAAGGCATATATTATGAATGCATTTGATAAAGAATCAGTAGTGTATGAAAAAAATGTTTGTATGAAAAATGACCAAAATAAACATTATTAAACTTACCCTAAAGTTTGCTAAATCTCTTCAGTTTGCTAACAGTTGATTTTGAGAGGTAAAACCCTGGAAATTCCCTGCTAAAATTAGCATAACATTCATAATTTGTTTTGGCTAATCGCAGACAGCTATACATTGTTTCAATCTGTGATGGCAGTTTGTGCAACAAAGCATCATGGAATGTGTAGTCTTGTTTTAACCTTACACAAGGAAGTAAGGAGGAGCCCAGACATTGCTATGTGGATATCTGCGTTGTGCTGCTGTTTGTGTTGAAGGTTAGTATAGGGTTAAAGCACATACCCAAATGCAGTGTTTCTATTGGTAGGTACATTGTGCCTCCTATGTAAGCATCTCTGGGGGTGCGGAAAATACATTTTATTTTTAAATGTGTGTGTGTGTATAGAATGAATTCATGTAATGTGTGTTTATGATATAAGCAGCATGTGTTATATTAGAAAAAGTTAAAAACAGGGAAAATTACATATACCCTTAACCACGTGATTTTTAAGCAGGGTGCATACATTTCCTGAAATTTTTTTTTTGCAGAAATCCTAATAATGTGTATATTACTATTATAAATACAAACAATGATAATTCAAACACATTCTCTCTCTCTATCACCATGAAGTTTAACATTCTCTCACTATACATATTGACACTGTTTGACTATGGCTTTGATTACTTGAATCTCCCAAAAATACTTTAATCGGGCTTTTGCTTGCTGGTGTTTTTACACGCAAATTTGCTGTGCTATTCCTCGAAAAAAAATGCACATTATTTTTACTGACTCACAGGGGGTATTAACAGGTAATAGTTAACCTGTTAAACGAGTAAACGTAAGAGACTACGAGTATGAAACACAGTTGTCTCCATAGAAAAGCAGCATACTTAATGTGAACATGCTGTACACTTGCCATAATTTCCTCCAACCCAACCCCTCTCTCCATCATTATATACAGTATATGCATCTAAACAAACAAAGCTTCTGCTTTGAGGAACTCCAATGAAAAATGACATGATTTGGCCTCACTCAGTCTTTTATACAGACTTGCTAGGCCTCTGATTGGCTGAAATAATTGTAGATCAAATTTCAGTCAAAAAGCATAAAGGGAATGAAATTCTTGCATTCTGATTGGTACATTTGTCTGTATTAACATCCAATCAGAAAATAGTGTACTAATGACTTGTCTTTCTCTGATTGGCTAATGGATCAGCTAATTAAAGAAGGGAAGAGGGAGAGTATACTTTCTTCTCAGAGTTAGGACTTACTTTGGCTTTAGGCTGTCCCATGGTCGGTAGACTTTATTAGGCTATAATAGCTTCTCCCCCTCTCGCACCTAAGCACCTAGGGTAATAGGGAGTGTGATGGCCATCCCAGGTGTATAGGAGTGTCAGGGAACCCCAAACTTTTTTTAGTTGGTGAAAAGGGGGTCATAGACAGAGGGGATCATACCGCTGTATCCATTCTATTTATTATTAAAACCTTTGCACAAAGGTACAAATATAGTGATGGCACTTTTTACGTGCACATTTTCAAGCTCTAGTGTGTTTCATAATTCACATTAGTTTTGGGGGCATAGTGTATGCTTATATATCTTAGAGAGCACACATAGAATTTTAGCAAAGGTCATGTAATAGCCAAACAGCACATAGAGCAGGGAGAAATCTATAGGTAGCAATCAATGGAGACATGTAATAGAGATCTATGATGGCAATCTTGAATTTATTATACAGCAGAACAAGTAATTCATACTTGTTTCCTAGGTAGATATCGATATAAAGAGTTGTTGACCAAAACCATATCAACCCCTTCATAGAAAAGCTAGTGTCACTACTGGACCTCAGTAAGGTTATTGGTCTAGCATCTATAACCTAAACAACCTCCAGTAATCAATATATCTCACATTTTTTTTGCCATGTCTCATAGTATTCAGTGTAGTTGCACATTGTATATAGCTTTAGCAACAACAGTAGTAGAGTTGCTCAATCATAGAATGAACTAACCTTAATAGGTTAGTTCTATGGACATGATTATCCACTCTGAGAGCAAACACTTTTTGCTCTCTTGTGCCCTTCACAGGGAGAAATATCTTGTAGTGTATCAGTTTGGTCTCACTCAGTAGATTGAACGAGCCCCAAAAACACCAGGCAATTCTACCCTAAAAAGGAGAAACAGCAAACCCCAGGTGTATGTTTCGGCTTTGGTTGGGCCTCTTCAGTAGGGTGTAGCTGAAATCCCTAAGGCACTGTGATCCAGGAGACCACGTCTGGAGTCCCCTATCACCCTTAGAGTGAATAAGCCCTAAAGGTAATTTGAGTAAGCAACAGAATTAGAGTTGCTCAATCAGAGAATAAACTAACCTTAATGGGTAAGTTCCATGGACATGATAATCCACTCTATGAACAACATCTTTTAGCTCACTTGTGCCCTTCACAGGGAGAAATATTTTGTAATATATCAGTCTGGTCTCACTCAGTAGAGTGATCCAGCCCCGAAATACCAAGCAATTCTACTCTGAACAGGAGAAACAGCAACTCCCTGATAAGTGAGGTGCAGTTGCATCCCCTTAGGGACACTTCACATGTAAGTTAGGGAGTACATCTGCACCTCACTGACGAGGTCCAAAGAGGCTGAAACGTATGTCTGGGTTTTACTGTTTCTCCTGTTCAGAATAGAATTGCCTGGTATTTCGGGGCTGGATCACTTCCTTTGAGTGAGACCAGACTGATATACTACAGGATATTTCTCACTGTGAAGGGCAAAAGTGAGCTAAAAGAGGTTGCTGTCTGAGTAGGTCACCAGACCTATAGCACAAACCTACTTAGATGTTCGTTCTCAGATGAGTACCTCTACTCTTTTTGTTACCTTTATAAATAAAGCATAATAAAAATAATAGCCAGCTGTAATAAAATATGTAACCCACTACATTGCCCTTCATAGATGCCTTTTTTATAGGGAAAATAAGTTTCATTTGGTTAGTCTTTCTTCATAACTTAGCCTCTCCATTCCCCTTATTAGTTTTGTTGCCCTTCTCTGTACTTTATCCAGCTCTAAAATGTCCTTTTTATGTTGTGGTGCCCAAAATTGTACTCCATATTCCAAATGAGGGTGTGCTAGGGATTTGTATAGTGGCAGAATTATATTTGCTTCCCTTGCTTCTATACCCTTCTTAAAACATGATAATATTTGATTTGCCTTTGCAGCTGCTGCTTGGCATTGAGCACTGTTACCTAGGTGGTTGTCCACAAGCACTCCCAAATCCCTTTCAATATCTGATACCCCTATATTTGCTCCATTAAGATTATAAATTGCATGGTTATTTGTCCTTCCCAGATGCATAACTTTACATTTATTTGTATTAAATCTCATCTGCCATTTAGATGCCCATTCCTCTAATTTATGTAAAACCCTTTAGAGGGAAAGTACATAATTATCTGATTTAATTACCTTGCACAACTTTGTGTCATCAGCAAAAATGGAGACACTACTTTCCAGTCCCACTTCTAAGTCATTAATAAATATGTAAAGAGGAGATGACCTAGGGGGCGTGGCAAACTGCAGAAGAAAGCAGTCACATGCAGCCTGAGCTCTGCGGGTCCCACTGGTTTTTTTATGCAATTTCCCCTTAAAATTGATCTGGGATTGGATCAGAAACATAATTTTGGGGCAAAGCAAAGCTCCCAGATCAAGCTCATACCAATTTGCAACAGCCCACATTAAATTTCGGGCGCACGTGGTCAGGGCCTAGGCTGGGCCTGCACTCTCCCCAGCGTCATCTGATCTCCCCCTGGTCAGATTAACCACCCGCACCAGACAAATTAAAATTAACTACATCCGGAAAGACAACTCTGGCAGCTTAAGGCCAACCAAGCAGAGGCATTACCGCGGTAGAGAACCCGGACTGGAGAAACCGCGTGACTGCACATTCGCAGGTCCCCCAACACTGAAGGCCGAACCTGAAATCACAGAGAAAGGAGCCAAGCCTACACGACCGGTTGCTCCAGCTGACAACCACAGGCAGACGGCTGATCTGCCAGACCCACGCGGAGCAGGCACCTCTCGAAGTGAAAGGTGGCACAAGCGGGATCCCAGATAATGCAGGGGGAACAAACCATCTCTCTGAAAGAGAAGCCTTGAGGAGCTGTGAGTGCATCCTAGCAGCTACTGCTACCCAAGTTAACGGGAGAGAATCATGATGCAGGGCAGAGACAGAGAAGGTAGTGGGGAGAAGCTCAATACTAAACTGGGATATACCCACAAAAAAGCAGAATACTCAACTCAAAGGGGCTACAACGCGGTCCACAGTCCAGGCCCAACATCAGGGGTGCTGCGGCCCTGTGGGTGTGGGCTCCCACACTGCACTCAACTGGCAGAAGAACACCCATAGGAGGAGCTGCGACAGGTGAGGTGTCTGGTGGGCCTGCCACGCCATCACTGCAGAATGGGGATACACTGCATGCAACACATTAGGGCAGAAGGCCTGGGTGATGATTGGAGGTATAGAGGAGGCTATCCAGTGGGGAAAGTCACTGGACTCAGAGTGGCACAATATTAATTGCATGAGTGTCTATTTTGCAGTAAACTTGAATCCCCCTCTCACTTGGGTCCCAGCCATCACGTTTGGCGCCTTTTTCCCTCCAGAGCGAGAATTGACTTTTGAACTGGTTGCCATTTTATTTGTACATAAGGTCACGCTGAGAAATGTGCTTGGTGTACTTGATATCAGGAGATAATTTTCTACATTTAAAAAATTAAGCTAATCAAATCCTGCTTATACAGAAAAAGCTCAGACAAATCTGAAACTTACTTGGGGACTTCTGATACTTATTTATGCGAAAAGACACTTATGTTTTTCTCAGAAACAGCAAGCAGCTATTGATAGAATCAAACCTACTAAAGTGGACTCATTTATGAGAAACGCAACACTGCCACCCAGTGGCCACAAAGACACCCTGCAAGTTTATAAAAAACAAAGCTAAACTACCTGACCCACTTAACGTCTGTATAAAGACACCACAATAAATGGCCTAACCGATTTAATATGTAGCGCTACCTGCGAATAAAAGAACAATCCATCATGGATTATCAAATCTGCCTGTAATTGAGCAGGAATGATATAACTGCACAATCAATACTCGATAACCACCAACTACAAGCCCCAAATATTCAACTTCTAACTCAAGTATACTGCATCATCCAAAATGGGTAAATCTAAAAGAAAAGTATCAATAGTAAAAGCATTCCGGAATTATTCAGAGCTCCTGAAGCTCAGCAACTTCCTTCACAAGGCTCGGGTTCAGGCCAATCAGATATCTCAGAGAACGAAGATAGCTCAGAGCAAACATCACAACACATGGAGCTAGCAGACCTCTCCCTTGCTAATATTGAAAAGATGCTCCATGGTCAAATTACCTACACAGTAGATGGTCTTAGAAAATACTTTTATTCACTAGGACAAAGAACGCAGTTACTTGAAGAAACTACAGATCATATAAAAGAGTCTCAGGAGCACGACAGACAAGAGATTGCACAAAACTGCTCTCGGGTCCAAGAATTAGAGGACAAGGTCGAGGATTTGGAAAACCGTTCCTCCAGACACAATATTAGAATAAGATGGATCCCCCAAACCACCCTTGAATTGATGCAATATGTTAAAGCAGTGATAAGCTCCATCTTACTTAAGCACCCTGAAAAAAACTGGGAAATCGAAAGAGCTCATAGGGCTCTAGGCTCAACCAGGGATCAAAACTTGCCCAAGGATGTAATAATCAGATTTTCCCAGCAGAGAGCTAGGGATCTAGTTCTCTCTGCTTTCAGGAAGATACATGAGCTCAAAAGGGCCTGATGGAACCTCACTCCTGATCTATATGGACCTGTCCCCAGTAACTCTTTCCAATGGCAAAGCCTTGAAACCCACTCTGATGACTCTTACCAAACTAAAAATTCCCTACAGATGGGGCTTCCCATTTGCACTCATGTTTCAACACAAAGGCTCTACGTATAAAGGCCATTCCCCTGAGAAGAGCAAGAAATAATTAATTCCCCTTCAACTCTCCACTGAGGAAGAGTTTGAAGAACATAACATTACTTCTCGAAAAACTAGATCTACCCGGATCTGGACAGAGACAGAGAGAAGTAAAAAAAACCTGAATAATGCAGAGTGAAACAATGAGTCACAGCCTTCAACATTTCTCCTGGAATCTGCAACTCATTGATCATTCCATACTGGATTTATCAAACACATTCAGTAAAATCCATAAACAGCCATAAAGACCTGAACTTTGATAAGCTTTGGACAGAACATACTCTCAGGGTCTTGCTGTTTGGTGGTATCACCTTTAATCTTGTCACTCCTTTTTGTTTTCTAGCTAAAAGTGCCTGATTAGTAGTGTGTTAAAGAAACTGTGAAACAGTTAAAATAATGTTTTCGCAGTTATTAGGATTTAAAGGGAAATCTGGCATTTCGCTAGCTTTGCCAACCCAATTAAAAAATAGCATGCCAGGTCTAAGAGATTAGCATGGGTGACATTTTCTAAAAAAAACTAGCTAGAAGAGCACTATATATCTATCTACAAGTTATTCTGAATATTTGCAATAGTCCTATTAGGACTCTTAGTCACTGACTAATCATCGATTCTACATTAACGTTACTTTTTACTTTAATTAGCTTACTACACTCGATTCTCCAGTTAGGGGCTCAAAGTTTTTTTTATGTTGGTAACCCTCTACCCTCTACAATGGAACACTCTATTGAGAGTTGGGAGAATCAATATTCACATTGAAACTGTTTATTTTAGACTTGTTCTAATGATATCGTATTTCTTTTTTGTTGTATATTTCCTACCCCTTAGTGACCTTTTGAAGGTTTATAAAGACGGCCTGCTGCATGAAGAGTCTACCCCGGAGTCCGAGGAGGCTGGCATCCCTGTTCGCTCTAGCAAATCCCTATCAGGTAATGCACTTCTCAAGACATCAAACACTCACTTACTAGGTCCATGACAGACACCAAATACACAATTCTAACCCACAACGTGAGAGGGTTTAGGGAATTCCCCATATTAGAGAAGGAAGGCTTTTATCTTTAATAAAACGCTTTAAACATTCTGTTATCGTTCTACAAGAGATGCACTTTGCCAAAAATACCCCCCTCCCTTCTTGCGCAATGATTATCCCAATTATTACACTTGCAATTAAAAAACTAAAAGGGCAGGCGTAGCCACTCTAGTCCATAGGAACTTCCCCGTCAAGCTTGAAAATAGAATCACAGACAAAAAAGGCAATTTCCAAATACTAACGGGGACCATATTAGATAAGAAAGTCTCTCTGGTGAACCTCTACAAACCAACAACCGCTCCCCACAATTCATAAATTCATAAATAAAACTCCTTAATGTTCGTGCATCACAAGAGTTAGGCACAATTATAGTAGGGAGCAATCTCAATCTAGCTTTACAACTTAAATTACATTGATCTAAAAGCAGGCCTGACACACGCTACTCTAACAAATTAACACTCTTTTACAACTGGGGTTGGTGGACGCCTGGAGGGGGCATCATCCCAATGACAGAGAGTATATTTATTACTCTCCTAACCACTGCACCTGCTCAAGGATAGATGCTTTATTAATTGATTCTAAACTTTTGATCACTCAAGCAATGCCCAAATACTCCCCTGCCCTTGGGCAGATCATTCGACTGTATCCCTCAACCTAAATTTTAAAAACAAATAAAAATGTGAAACTCAATGAAATGCTGATATCCAATCCTTTAATTCAAAAGCAAGTTGAAGAAGAAAATGAGCTATGCATTGCTTGGAATGACATCCCGGAAACAGGCATTGGAATGGTATGGGTTACACACAAAGCTTTTATTAGAGGCACACTCATTAGAATAGCCTCCACCTATAAAAAAAAACAGAAGTTAAAAGAAACCAAACTAATTGAGGAGTTGAAAAGCCCAGAAAAGCAAAATCCGATTAAACACTCCAATATAATTCGGCAAAAAATTGAGAATATCCACATGGAATTAGACAATATCCTTTCAGATATAACAGAGAAGTTCATAAGAAAATCTTGCCATAAATTATATACCCAAGTAAATAAGCCCTCACCTATACTAACTAGAAAATTAATAATCAAGCAAAGTCAAACCCAAATTTAACAAATCAGAACCATGGAAGGAGTAGTTTCCGTGAGTCAAACAACAATTCAGGAAACTTTCCTAAACTACTTTCAAGATATATATTCCTCCCACTCCAAAGCCAGCAACTTTGCTATACTAGACTTTTTAAAAAAGTATGATCTGCTATCAGTTTTTACACAGGAACTAGATATGCTTAATGAAGAAGTAACATTCAAGACTATCAACAATTTAAAGGCAGGGAAATCCCCAGGGCCTGAAGGATATTCCAACATTTAGTATGCTAGCTAGAAAATTAAGAATCAAGCAAAGTCAAACACAAATTTAACAAATCACAACCCTGGAAGAAGCAGTTTCCATGAGTCAAACAAAAATTCAGAAAACTTTCCTAAACTACTTTCAAGATATATATTCCTCCCACTCCAAAGCCAGCAACTTTGCTATACTAGACTTTTTAAACAAGTATGATCTGCTATCAGTTTCTACACAGGAACTAGATATGCTTAATGAAGAAGTAACATTCAAGACTATCAACAATTTAATGGCAGGGAAATCCCCAGGGCCTGATGGATATTCCAACATTTAGTATAAGACTTTTGCCAGTCATCTTGTCCCACATCTAAAGAGACTCTTCAAAGCTATCCTGCAAGGAGAATAAATGCCCTCTGAACTCAACCAGGCTCATTTGATTTTTTTTCCCTAAGTCAGGGCGAGACCCCCTAAATGTTAGAAACTTCTGCCCAATTTCACTACTCAATTGTGATATACAAATCTTGGCAAAGTTAGTGTCAATTAGGCTTTCCAAATTCCTCCCCAGACTGATTCACAAGGATCAATTTGGCTTTGTCCCTTTTAGACATGCTGGGGACAACAACCGGAGAATATTAAATATTTTTCACCTGGCTCAAGTGGCTAACACCCCACTCTGCACGCTGGCTCTTGACCTGGAAAAAGCCTTCAACTCTATTGAGTGGCCTTATTTGCATGGGGTTCTGACCAAACTAGGAATCAAAGGAAATGTTATAAATCTTAATAAGACTTATTAGCGTGATCTGATTGCATACCTTAAACAACCTGGGGAAGCCATTGATCCCATACAAATCCAGAGGGGGACAAGACAGGGGTGCCCTCTGTCCCCTTTGTTGTTTGCCTTGGCCATAGAGCCATTGGCTTAGGCTATAAGGTCCACTTCCGCCATAAAAGGCTTCACAGTGGTCATACAATAATTGTAATGTTGTCTGTTCGCGGACTATATTTTGTGTATGCTTACTGACCCAGTGAACTCAGTCACATCTCCAATGGACATCCTTGATTCTTTTGGTCAGATCTTAGGCCTTAGGGTTAATCATGAGAAAAACGAGATCTTAGGATCTCGACTCCCTCGCCAAACAATAGACTTACTTAAAAGTAACTTTTCCTTTTCATGGACAAAAAAATAAGTGAAATATTTGGACCTAAATATCACAATTGTATAAAGCCAATTACATACCCTTCATCAAAGATCTTTCTGCTGACCCTGCTAAATGGAATAAATTTCAGATTCCATGGACTGGACAAATCAACTCCATTAAAATGAATGACCTGCGAAAGAATCTTATATTTTTTCAGATCTTTACCTATCCCAATCAATTCAAAAGACACACAGAAAGCATCCAAAAGCAAGTTCTTTATTTGGCAAAATAAACGCCCTAGGATAAACAAATCCCTCATGTATAGAAATAAGAGTTTGGGAGGGTTGTCATGCCGCAACCTAAAACTATAGTTTAGGACAGCCCAGATCCCTTTCATCCCCCAGGCACATACCAAGGAACATCAGCAACTTTGGGTCTTTATTGAAAACCTACAATTGAAACCCTTCAGCTGGGATTCCATTCTGTGGAACCCCTCAATCCCACTCACAAGAATTTAAATATAGCAATCCCATGATCAAACTATCCAGGCGTCAACTAATACATAAAATCCCACCCTTAACTCCCACTCTCACCTCACCCCAGATCCTCGAAAGTATGGGGAATAAATCTAAAACCTGGTGGCTAATGAACAAATTCGACAGAATAGATGCATGGCTTTTAGGCAATCAACTACTTTCAACAGAACAATTGAAAAATACATTTGATTTGCCCTCAAGAGAGTTCTTTACTATAACAAAATTAGGCATCTGATCATTTCCATGATCAGAACTTGGGGACCACCTCAAATCACATGGCTCTCTTGTACCTGCAATAAAGCACCACTCACCAGGGGGATCCTGGTAATCTTCTACTCAATTCTAAACCTTCCTCCAACAAATCAAAAAAAAAATTTGGGAACAGGACCTGTGCGTATCTTGGGACCTTCAGAAATGGGAGAGAGTTTGTTCTAACTTAACGAGAGGCTCCATATATTTTAGCTATCTTAAAACTACCATGAAAGTGTTGCACAGAGTTTATTTCACCCCCGACAAGCTACACAAACTCAATTTGCAAACCTCCCCTGAATGCTTTAGACAATGCAAAGAGACACTTTTCATCACACTTGGTCGGATTGCCCGCTAGGTCAAAACATGTGGTCTAACATCACTAAGCTGGCGTCCGAAAATGTAAATACCATGGTTAGCCCTTCAATAGACCTTTGCCGGTTAGGCATCCATAACCCTCATATAAACATAACTTAAAAATATACTTACATACACCACTCACCAAAAAATCTCCCTCAAGGCTGGCTGACTCAGGGCTTCGGTGCGGCCTCTGCACTTCCACCCATCTTCCTGCTAACAACATCGACAGCAGGTATACCTTGATCTGGTTTTACTAAAATATTTAGAGGTTGGGTGTATCATTTGGTTTATCCTTTTCTTTTTTTTTTTTTTTCTTTCCCCTTCCTATTATTTTATGGTTGTTTCGGCCATTGGCACACATAATGATTACTTGTTATTTTAATAGTTTTTTTCTCTATCAGCTTAGAGGGTTGGAGAACCTATTTACACATGCTTAAGAGAAACTAAAAGGTTCTTCCTTGGAATGGAATTTTGTTTCCATCTTGAGGAAATTACTAGACATCTAGGCTTATTTCTCTTTCCATCCCTCTGCCCATAATGCTTATATTGAAAGTTCGGGTAGTCACAATTTGTCTAGCCTTTATATTTCACCATATTACAATTGTATTTGCTTATATGCATACTTTGACCTTTGTGTCAAACTTGTTTCATTTCATGGTACTGGACATGCGTGATAATAAAAACTATTGGAAACAAAAAAGGAGATGACCTAATAATGAAACCTGAGGAACCCCACTTACCACATTAGTCCAATCGGAGTATGTTCCGTTTACAGCAACCGTTTGCTTCCTGTCTTTTAGCCACCTCTCAATCCATAAGCAGATATTTACTGAAATCCCTATATTCCTGTTTGAACAATAGTCTTTCATGTGGCACGGTTTCAAAAGCCTTTGCAAAATCCAAAAGGACTACATCCACTGGGTTGCCTTGATCCAAGTTCTCCTCCTCATAGAAACTAATTAAATTTGTGTGACATGACCTATCCCTCATAAATCCATGTTGACTCCTACTTATAATCCTGTTCAAATAGACATATTCTTGTATATTATCCCTTATTAACCCTTCTAAAAGCTTTCCCACTACAGAAGTGATGCTCACTGGTCTATAAATCCCCAGATTTGCTCTTGCTCCCATTTTTAAATAAAGGTATCACTTCTGCTTTTCTGCAATCATCTGGTAGCGACCCTGTATTGAGTTCATCTTAAAAAAATAGATATAATGGTTTGGCTATTACAGAACCTAGTTGCCTCAGTACCCTTGGAGGTATTCCATCAGGACCTGGGGCTTTATTAACATTTATTTTCTCCAACCTCTTTTGGATTTCTTCCTGCGTTTAACAATTATTTAGTAAAGGTAGTGTAGCACCATTATTTTGCACTGGCCCCCCTACTGGTACCTCCCATGTGTATACCGAAGAAAATAACTTATTTAGCTCATCTGCCTTTTCCTTGTCATAATTGTCAGACGGTATGTTTCACATTTTCTATTTTAGCCAGTCTAATAGACCTTTTGCAAGCCTTGTTGATTTCCTTGTGCATACGTAAAGCAGTCTCTGACCCCTCTTGTTTTTTATATAATTTAAATGCCTGATTTTTTTTTCTGTATCTTGATCTTTAAATCATTGTTAAGCCACATTGGATGTAATTTACTCCTTTTACTTTTATTCTCACATGGTATATGGTGATAAGTATGTATATTTAGTAAGGATTTAAATGTTGTCCATTTAAGGTCAGCATTTTAACCCACCCGTTCTTTGTCCCAGTCTATACTTTGTATTGCTGCCCTTAGACCATTAAAATCTGCCCTTTTAAAATAAAGAGTTTTTGTTGGCCCCCTACAATTTTGTTTTTTTAATGCAATCTCAAATGAGAATATGAGTGGCATTTTACAGGATAACCCATATTAATAAAAGATTGCACCCAAAAATCCATTGGTCATGACTTAATTCAATGTTGGCTGAAATCAATACATATAAATATAATGAGCATTTTAATCTCAGAATACAATCTTAAAATACTGTGGGCCACATTCAATTCCAAGCACTCAACTTGCTCGCCGACGTCCGCAAGTGAGTTGCAGGCTTCGGTTCACTTCCATTTGCGAAGCTATTTAATTGCTCCAGGTCGTGAGTTGCGATCCTGAAGCCAGCTTTGTAAACCATGCCCTGGTTCGAAGCAGTTGTGGGCGAGAACCGTATCAATTCAGCGAGCCCGTAACCGCCCATTTCAAATCGGCCAATAGAAAATTAGACTCCTAACTACAACAGTAAAACATGGAGGTTACGAGTCAATCAATCAGGTTCAGGGGTCCAATATGCGATCAGACTCCCAAAACTTTGTAAATGAAGAATTATGAAAATGAATGCCAATTCTGTTCTAATCCATATGGGTGGCTAGATATGTATTAACTCATTGATACCCAGGATCATTTAACCCCGAAATGACACAAAAATAACAAAATGTATTTCCTGCAGTTGTGCAAGCTTGAGACTGTTCTGCAATTAATTCTAATGTCTATCATTGTACTCCCCGTAATTTACAGAGCAGTATTACAGTTTTATATGCATTAACAGTGCTACAAATTGGTGTTTAACCTCTTTCCGGGTCCTCTCGAGTACATGTAGGATTTTATCCTCCATTTGCGATTTACAAGAGTGGATACATTTGCGAGCTCAGGGAATCTGAGCAATTGAATAGAGATTTGCGATTTTAGCCCTGCAAAAGTGACACAAAGGTTCCTGGATGGTGTAAGTTATGAGTTGTACAGCCAACATTTTTACAAGCTTGTAACTCGTAACCCGATCCGAGCCCACAAAGACGCCAATTGAATCGCAAATTTGGCTGCGATCTCCACTTGCAAGCTTGGATCTGAAAATCAAAGCAATTGAATGAGGATCTATTTGTTTCTTTTTGTCTCATGGTCACTACAAAATAGAATTTTCAGAAGAAAATACCTTTTATCCAGTGGTTTGCCTCCTTTTTTGTGAATGCTGCTTTACATGCAAGTTAAATAATGGACTTATAGCTGAATGTTATATGCCTGCACTATGTTTTTGTTCATTTTTTTTTTTAGCACAAACTAATTTAACAAATAGGAATCTGATAGAAGTGAAAAAAAATAAAAATGTAATATCTAAACTTTTATATGCACTTTGTACACTTGATCTCATCTGGTATATTTTATTGCCACTTAAAGAAACTGATAATAAACATTGGGCATTTGCTATAAGGAAAAAAGGTGAACGTTCACTTGACTGGATACCAGTTTTTATTAATAATTTTGATATTTATTAATTTTGACTTCATTGAAATGTTGTAGTTTGTTGTGGGAGGCACTTTTATTTATTTTTCTTGTGTAAATTTCAGAATGCCTTTAGAAGCCAATATATTAGACACACATATTTACAATAAACAAACATTATGAAGGCTGTCATTTTACATGTTTTTTTATTGACATTCCAATAGTGGGTCCGACGGTGTTTCTCTTTATTTTATTAACAAGGATTTTAAAAAGATTTAATAAAAAAGTAATATTTTAAAATGTTTTTGCCTATTCAATTGAGATCAGAACAGGGTGTGTCCCAATTCAAATGAGATCTGTTCTATCCTCCCATTTCCACTACATTTTTTATTATCTCAGGGGAGCACCCTTGTAATCCTTCAATAAGGTCAACACTTTAAGCCACGACACCCTCTCTTTTAATTTGTATTATTTTATTGACAACTTTTTTAATTATTTTTTTAAGTACTAATTGTTCAAGTATCTCCCAGAAATTCCAACAAAACAGACTAAAAAGGCAATTTTACAAGCAAAACCTCTTCTCTCTTACAGCACTTGCATAGAAAATAAATTTGAAAGTAAGCTCTACAATCAAACGTTACCATTTTAACAATATTAAAATGATTACAGTATAATTCAGATATACATTTTCCATACACGCATTTCACCAAAGCGAATATAAGTACCTAAATTTACATTAATACAACTATTGTTATACGGACTGAACACAAATCTATTTCTGGCGATCTGTGTAATCAGTTCTTGAAAGCTATTTGAACCTCTTAGTTGTGCTTACAAAAATAGATCTATATCTAATCTAAGGAACTTGTTCATATATTCCTAAATAAATATTAATCTATGAATTTAAATAAAAAATAGAATTAAACTTTGCACCAGACATGTTTAATCTCTCGTTGAAATATTAAAGCCGTGGCCTTATGGCTTTGAACCAGGTAGAGAGCTTCCTCCCTACCTTATAATATATATAAATAATATTCTATATTACGCCAACTTTAAATGCTAGTAGCTGTGTGGCACAACCATTACAGTTGTCATAGAAAGGACTCTTAAAATGGCAGCCATAAAGGTGTTGCCAAGTGCTTAATGGTAGACAATGAAATTAATTGCTGTGATTTTTCGTGTTGCTCAAACAATACACCCTACTGTTAAGTACTGTAATTGTAATGTTTTTGTGTTTAATTGTTATGGTGTGTCTTAGTGTAAGAATGACCCATAGGATTCTGGGAAAATACACCGAGTTCCTTTAACAATGCTTTAGTTAGACAGGTTTTAAAACCCAACTACACAGCAATAGATAATGTCAGTTTTTCTCATTTATTTTAACAAATTTTGTGGCTTGTAAAAATGGGTCAGTTATTTTAATGCCGATTTACAAATATTTTCTATAAGGCATGTCAGCAATGTTACATTAATGAGATATTCAGAAGAGACTAGTGCTTTAGCGTTATGAACACAGTCGTGAGGATCCAAGAGGGAGAGACTCAGTGGGAAGACATTATTTTAAAACTAAAATAAAATGGAGAAACTACAATATAAAACAGAATCAGATATACCAATATATATATTTGTTGTGCCCAACATACATAGACTGTTACTATACAGAATCTATATTTGCAATTATATTCATTTTCAAAATCAGGACATATTTCATAACATAAACGTGATAATAAATCTACATTAAAAAAGGGCCACTGGACTAAAAATAATGGCTTTTAAGACAAAAAGTACACGCATACAGATTTATAATGTTTACACTTTGCAATGTTAGAAGTTATACTTACTCTTATAGATTTTTTTCCTGAAGAAATGTGCGACTTGGCTCCATCCCTTTTGCATAATTATGTGCAGGGCAGGTGTCATAGTCTTCCTGGTGTAGATATTTGGTATAAGGGCTGATCTACACCAGTCAGACCTTAGAGCACACAGGAGGAAGACTGCTGCACCTTACCCTGCACCTAATTATGCAAAAGGATTGGATCTAATTAGGAAATAAGTAGCACAATTCTCCTGTGTGCTCTGGTGTTTGAAGTATGAGGGCTGATGTGACCACTGTAGTTCAAGAAAAACCTCAAATGCTTGTAAACTAAAAACATTAGCAGCCGTCTAAGCTACGAACAGAAAACATTTTTACAGTTAATCTTCATTTCGAGGACACTTTGTACAGGATGTTCCATCTTGTTTGGCTTCTGCACTTTCCGATAGCTTTGAGCCTGAAAGCATATGCTTACTTGATGAACAGCAGAAGGAGAGACAGGTTGGATGAAGGGATGGAGATTGTTATACGAGTGGAGATTTCAGATTTGTTTACGCCTACCCTTTTCCCTCAAATATGCCCAGAAGCTGCAAATGGTAAGATTAACTGCTAGGCCTTCTCCTACGGAAATGTAAAACATCCTCTCACACACAATTTTCACCAATGTATCAGTCATGATTGCTTTCAGGGACCAGCAGAGTATCAGGATTTTGTTGTTCTAATTAAGAACAAGCTTTAAAATAATGTTCCTGCCTCATTCTGCTCAAAGTCAGACCTTGTCTTTCACCATAGTGTTCCTCTAATCAGGCCTCTGTAATGGTCTGAACAGTGTCTGCACTCAGGACTACAGGGATCACTATAATAGTTGTTGGTTTTATAATAGATGTTGGTTTTATGAATATTGGTGACGTTTTCAATATTGGTCACGTTTTGCGGCCCTCGCAAAGCGAAGCGAGCAGTCGACTCACAAGACTGTGAGGCCCGTGGGACTTGGGCTGCAATGAGTGCCAAAAGCCCACGGCAGTTAGGCTGCAATGGAGCGCCAGAGGCGCTCACTGCAGGGCTTGCGATGAGCACTGCAGGTGCTCATTGTGAGCCCCATAGAACTTAGGCCCAAAGCACGTAAACCGCCCAAACCACGCAACTGGAAAGACCACAAAAAAAAACAATTATGGCTCAAATTTACTTGCATACTCACACACAGCACAGGGGGAGAGCCAGGGAGCCTGTGAGTGAAGTTACAAGTTAAATCGGAGGCATTTTTGCAGTTTTTTCCCAATAGAAAATTGCCTAAGCGAGAAAAAAAATGGCAACCGATAAAACTTAAAAGGATGAAAAGGAAAGTTGAAGGCAGTAAAAACCAGACCGAAGGAAGTAACACTAATCGTGAGGCCCCTAAACTACACAGGGGGTTTAAGCACAAACGCAAGGCCTACAAAAGGCGCTCATCGTGGTGTTTGCAATGAGCACCGATGGTGATCATTGCAAATAAGGAAAGTTGAAGTACACAGGGGGAAAGGCTCGCAATGAGGCGTTCCGCGCGGGGCTCGCGATAAGCGGCCAAGGTGCTCAGAGGGACAAAATCCTCACATTGTAAACCTGGCAATGCTGTTTGCAACATAATTTTATTCCCGTAATTTTTGACGGGCAATTTCCTAGTATGTTATATTGTCTAGACTGCTAATGAGTGTAAATCGTATAATTATATATATATATATATATATATATATATATATATATATATATATATACACACACACACACACACAGTACATATACACATGCATACATATACACACATATACACATATACACACACATATACACACACTAGGATCTTGCCAGTCAAAAATGACGGGATTGAAATTGTAAGGCTGGCAATGCGGTTTGCCACACAATGTGAGGCTTTTGCTCTTCTGAGCACCTTTGGCGCGCATTGCAAGCCTCTCCCCCTGGTACTTCAACTTTCCTGCTTTGTACTGATCACCTTCGACGCTCATCGCGAGCCCCACGCTGAGCGCCTTTGGCGCTCATCTCGTGGCTCACAATAAGCACCATCGGCGCTCATTGCAAGATTTTCCCCCCTCCTACTTTACGGGCCACTTATTGCAAGTTTTGTGCTTAAGAATGCCATGCGTCTTTCGACTATGTCCCCCCTGTCCCTTCCCTGTGTGTTTGTCCTCTGTGTGTCTGCTTAATGTTTGCATGTTACGCGCTGAAGGCCATTTGTTCACCCTCGTTTTCATGCAGTTTCAGAATTTTTTACGTTTTTCATCCGCCATTTCCTTGCTTAGCCGATTTTGGATAGACGAAAAACCCCAAATGTGGCTTGAAATCGCTTGCAACCTCACTCCCAGGCTTCCTGGCTCTCCCTCTGTGCTGTCTGCGAATATGTTATATTTGTAAAAAAAAGTTTTGAGTTACGCACTTGTCTTGCATTCGCGCCCCTCACAATGCAGCCTAACTACTGCGCCGCTGCTTCGCCACGCTCCGCGAGGTTCGCATGTGTGACGGCACCGCTCACCTCTCTTCGAGAGGTGGCAACTGCGTGACCAACATTGCAAGATCCCCAACTATATGTGATATTCGTATTGTATATATATATATCACATATAATAGTTGTCAAACTGTGATTTGTCATCACGCTTGCAAGCCTCGCAAAGCGAGATGAGCAGTTCAGGAACGTGGGACCTAGATAAAAAAAAATCCGACCTTCGGAGAAATACAAAGTTAACAGCCAAACCACAGAAATCGAAAAACACGAAACAAAATAAAAAATAAATTACAAGGCACTCACACACAGCACAGGGGGAGAGCCAGGACGCCTGGGAGTGAGGTTGCAAGCAATTTTGAGCCTTATTTGCCGTGTTACTTCACTCGAAAATCGGCTAAGCTAGAAAAAAAAAAAAAAAAAAACATAAAAAAAATCTGAAACTGGATGAAAACGAGGCTGGGCAAAGCCAAGCACATGGGATTTAGAAAACAAAACAATCGACAGTCAGCGAGCGCCACACAAACAAACATTCAGTAGACACACAGAAGAGAAACACAGGTAAGGGACTGGGGGACATGCTGGAAAGAGACACAGGGCATTCACAAGTACAAAACTTGCAGGTTAATGAACCCTGCAATGAGCGGCCCGTACAGTAGGTGGGAGGTTAGCAATGAGAGCCAAAGGCCACGTGATGAGCGCCGAAGGTGCTCAGAGAAGCAAAAGCATCACAGGTATAGATAAGGACAATTTGTTGTACAGTTGTTCAGTCATGTTTGACTCTACATGACCATATGGACCGCAGCACACCAGGACCATCTCACAGTTACTGTCCCTCAGATCCATCAAGCTCAATAAGGAACTGTATTATTTACTAGCTTTAGACCGGTAATGGATTGTGCACAATTAAAGTAGGACATGCTCTCCCACTCCAGAGAGAATAAACTTGGGGCCTAATGGCATTTGTCTGAGGCCTGCATGGGGTGCCTGGCCCACCTGTTGCCCATTGCTGGTATGGATGAAATACAAGATGCTAAGTAATGCATTCTAAAGTATGACCCATTTTTGCTTGGGAAAACGTTTAATAATCCAGATAAACAATATGTATTTTCCAATCAAAAATAGGGACGCCTTGCATTCCAGTAAATTGTATTCAGTATTTATGTCTTTGTATAGGTCGTAAACCAGCATCCTTATCAGTGTTGCATAAAGAGATGCATCCTGTAAACGAACATAATTATGATTTAGGTACCTTAATAAGACTTATACTTGCACAATCGTGCTCTATGAATGTTTGGAATATGTCTTCCATACATAAAATTATATACTGAAGCTGTTATAAACAGACTTCAGCCTCCTGCTCACCCTACGATCACATTAAAGGCAAGCCAGTCAAATCAATTTGAATTGCTAGTCCAATTATTTAGATATACTGAGGTTTGAATCACATTTCTTGAGTAGCTTTGTGCTTTTATATATACCTCAGTAATTACAAAATAGAGCGATCACAAACAGCCTGACGATAGGAGAAGATGCAGAGGTACTGTCATCCGTTAAGCATTCACGGTTATATACTGGTGGATTCTGGATGCATTTCCTCTTTTGGACACACTACAAGGCATTTATACACAGTTGCCTTAAGCAGGGTTTTACAAAAATCGCAGGAGCCAGACCACTAAACATTTTACAGCTGTTCAACATCAAAAGTTATTATATCTACATTTCTATATATAATCCATAACATGAATCTGAACATGGTTTGTATGGGTCCTAACTAACCTGGCTGGCTACTAAGTTTTAGACAAATGTGTCAACCCCTGCCTTAAATTACTTTATCCAGAAACTGAACTTTCCTCACAGTCACCCTCTGCAGTCTAAAGCAGTATGTGCTCCATACTGGCATACTAACATATATCAACATAAAATAAATAACGACATGGAAATAAAGTAAAAATGCAAAAGAGATATGGAGATCAAACAAAAGGGCCCAATGTAAAAAGACAATCTGTCAGTTGGATAAAAAAAAAAAAAATTCCATGGGAACAAAGAAAAGCAGTGGGAGCAAGTGATGTGAAAATAAAACTGAACATTTTAAGTAGGAAATTGTGAGACCAGGAAGGAGGAACTGGACAGAATCAACGTGAAATCCCCAAACATTGGGTGACTCCAACTGATCAAAGGTAAAGGCAGACATGACTACTACAGTAACAGAGGTGCTCACTGCTATACTAGGCAGTTGTAGGATAACCCAACCAGAAATGTTGCCGTTCAAACCCCTAAGGCTCTATTGGAGGCAATCAATTCAAACTGGTCATAGGAGTTTTCTGTGTGAGATTATGGTGGTCGATCTCATCTAGAGCAGGATTATTATTCCAGATGAATATGTATCCTGCATTCATCTGTCACCAGCATAGAGACAAATGAAACCATTAAACATCTTCCTCTTCTGTCTTCAAATCAGTCAACTGTAACAAGATTAACATGGAAATGTAAAAATATACACAGTACATGTACAAATACACAGTCACCTATACATCAAAGAAAGCTTATGCCCCAGAGTACTATGTAAATGTACAGTGTATGTACTCCAGTGCAGTGCCTTACTAGGCTGGCACTCACCATGTAGGCAGCTGATGAGGTCCGATCCAGATCTGATTTTAGATAATTCTTTGACTTTTCAAAGACTCTCCGGTTCAGGAAATTCCAGCAGGTCTTTGTTTGGCAGCAGATGATAGTGCAGAATATCAGAGAGAAGCCAAAACAAACTAAGAGAGAAGTAATAATAGTTACATAGTAATAGAGGTTGAATAAAGATGTTCAGTCCATCAAGTTCAACCTTTTTAGATCTCTTCTGATAATTATAATAAGTGGATTATTTATTAACCGG
>CM050163.1:268988541-269218541 GCA_027410445.1 Discoglossus pictus | reverse complement strand
TTTTTTTACAATTGAAGCGGTCAGAGCACAATCAATGGATTCAAGTGTTTCAAATACTAGCCAATGAACAGCAATATAGATGTAAGAGTCATATTGTCTCCCAATGTGACCTACATACATACGTATGCTCGATGCGCTTCTTGTCTGTTTCTAGGAAGTTTGCACAGACTTACTTAATATTTTTCTCATGGAAAAAAATAACTTTTGTAATGTTTAAAACACATTCTTTTAAATGCATGAAAAATATTTTGTTTCATGTCACTTGAATCAACAATATTCTTCGCTCATATCCCTCGGTGTCCTTATAAAAGAACCAAGGATATTAAGTAGTGTCGGTAGAGTCTTATTTAAGACATAAAAGTATACGCACTACTAGGTTGCAGCTCTTGAGCAAGGATGACAAGTCCGGTGGGGTCACTCATAGATGTCACTCTGGTAACATTGGCGTGTAACCTTCTTGACATGCTGTAAACAGCATCTTGTTCCATATCAGACCAAAATATCTTGTCCTACAATATAAAATAAAAGGTAAACTGGTAAAATATAAAATTAAACATTGGTATTATTTAACAGAGAATTACAGTCTGATAAAAATATATGATTAAGGTTTTCCTATGTATTTTGCAATGAAGCTTTTTTTAGCAGAGTAAAAATTGGCTAGTTTTATTAGACCTCTGAGTCCCAAATCTCTTTTGTTTCATTCTAAAAGGAACACCTGACACCAAGGATCTCATGATGGGTAAAAATCCCCCAAATGCTGCTACAGCAGCAGCAGCAACTACAACAACCTGAGTTCATGTATATACTCCAAGCAGACATAGGGACCTGTTTGACCTTGTATGTGCAGCTAACTCTATGGTAAGAGGTGCTCAATCTGAGAATGAACACACCGTACTTGGTTTGCTCTACAGACATGATAAACTACTCAAAGATTGACACCATTTTATGCCAGACAGTTCTTCCCTGAACATGAGAAACAAAAAACCAAGACATACGTTTTGGCCTCTTGGTCCTCGTTGGTGAGGTGTAGCTCATGTGGGTAGTTATTTGCAAATGAAAGTACTTAAACAGCAGGCAAACGGCACAACTATAGCAAGGAGATCACTTTAGAAGACAATATAAAAAAGGACATTGTGAGGAGCTTCTCAGTCCAAGACCAAGGAACGTGTGGACTTAAATGTAGAAGTCCTTCTCTATTCTTAATATTCAAAACCCATATTGAGCATGTGAGATGCTACTTTCCCATCCTATTTGCGGGATTTTTTAATTCGATTTACTTTTTTATTATTATATAAAGCTTAATATGTAGCAAGATTTACTAGAATGCTGGAGTCATCATCCCAGTAATGGTCCCGGTTCATCAAGTGCCATTGGAGCGGTTATTGTTTACCTATAAACAAACACTAGGAAATATTCTCATTTTATTACTCTGTGCTCCATCTGCATTTAAAAAAAAAGACGACGATGGACGACGGTGGCGACGACGACGACAACATTTCTAGACAGACTCACACGATTTGGATGCAGTTGGTTACGCTTTGAGTTAATTGATACCATTCAGAAGCACATGGTAAATACTTCACAATACAACTTCTTCATGATAAAGTAGTTCTTTATTTCACTGACCTCAAACACAGCAATTCCAGAAGGCTGAGCCAAGAACTGCTTTGAGTGCAGAACAGTTTTCCTGTGCTGTCCATTCATCCCAATCCTTGATATAGTGTTTAGTTTAGAGTCTATCCAGTATATAAAGCTGCGTTTAATATCTGCAAGAACATGACAGTTCTGAATGTTAAATAGAAGGTCGGAAGGAGATTGCGATGGAAAGTGGTTAAATGTACAGCGAATAGATCAGAGCATCCATTAAAATACCACTGTAGTGCATTTAAAAGTAAATCTCATGTTTGTTTGTTGGCGACAAAATAATAAAAACAATATGCAGTTTAAAATAAAGTTAATATTTTTTCTTCTGGTCAAGGGGCGCGACAAGCTCTGCCTGGGGGCGAAGCCATCATGGAAGTAAGATGGGCTATGAAGTCACTGGTCCACCCACGTGACATTAGCTCTTCCCCCACAGCCTACACAGAGGTAATAGCTATATTGTAAGATGCTTGCAGCTCCATTAGAGGCCCCGCTCAGTGACAGCCCATGAGCCATCATAGCTCAGCCCCTTTTACTGAGCATGCTCAGTCTGAATCAGAATCGGACTGGCCAGACTCTGGCCATGCCCCCGATAGGCATGGGTAGGAGGAGATAAGCATCTCTGCTTGAGGGGAAAACTGATAAATTCAAAAGGGAGATAAAAACAAAATATTTTTTTTCCCCCAACAGTCTATGCCCAAAAGACATAAAATTATAGCTTTACATGTAAATGCACTACAAAAGCTCTTTTCAGTGATCATTTCAGGACATATGTATTTTGGTTGTATTTCTGTTCTGCTTATTAAACATATAACATTGTTCATACGTGGAATGGCAGATCCACAGGTCCACATCAGGTCACTTTTCTTGTGCATATTAAACCCCTAAGAATCCAAACAGATTTGGTTTCTGTACTTACCCAATGCCAGTGCCACAGGTGCCCATATGTCCACAGTAACCAATGGTGTTCTGTTGTTACCATTCATAGAGACTTTCTCTATCTTAGCAGTTTCCCCCATATCAGCCCAGAATATGAATCTGTTAATTAAACGAACAAGGTAAAACAATTATATTCCCAGTACAACATAGTAGATGGCACAGAAGTACTTATATGAGAAGGGATAAGAGAGACTGTCCAAAAGGCTGTACTGATAGTAGTCCGGTGCAGTGGCCAATGCATGTAAACAGACCAATCTAATAGTGTCAAGATCTGCTCACATCCCTTAGCACCTAACAAGGGAGGAGACAAGAGGTTCTGCTAAAGCAAGCAACACTAAAAGTCTAGTGAAGAAATTTAAATAAATATATAAAACTTACAATTTAACATTTTTTCATTTATCAGCCATTACATAAAAAATGTAATAATTTTGCTAACCCACTGGCAGAAATTACATTTCACAAATAAATGTTCGGATTATGTGATGCCAATAGTGTTAACAACACTGCCAAACATTATACCATTGAGAAAGCCTGCTTCAGACAAGTGAAACGCGTCATGACTTTTTTTATATCTATTTTTCATGGATTTTAAAATTTTATATTTTTTGGGTATGTCCATATAAGGTTCAAGTGATGTACCATTGAATATTATAAGTGGGTACAAACTCCAGGATTAAGGGTATAAAGTCAAGTATTGAGTCTATTGTGGTGGTCTAAATATTGTTGCCTTGCTCTAGATACAGCTTCCAACTTGGACTTACTAATCCCTGATAGGGACCTTGGTGAGCAAGAGACCAATTCAGGTGTCAAAGGCAGCATTACCTCTAAATAGAACCATACATGGAGTCATAGGAGTAATATCTTGGTGATCACTAGAAGCTTCTATGGTGTAGAAGTGACCCGACTGCACGGTTCCACTGTCACCAGACCCAAAATGTGGCGGTTGTCCCAGTGGACATACCTACATGCTGTAAATACCTCTTATATAGCAGTGAGAAAGTGTGACTGGACATCTATATGTATATATATTTATTGAATAAATCATGTGTGATCAGCAATCTTTCAATTTTATACTTCATTATTATTGTTAAGAGGAAGAATCTTATTATTTAGGTTCTCTAAATGCGGTGGTGCGTGACGGATGTTAATATATCTGTTAAGTTTATATTAAGTCAGAGACAGAAAAAAAAAAAAAAAAAAAAAGGGAGGAGTGAGGAGTGAGGGGTCAGACTGAGCAAACTAGAAAATTATTTATATCCACAAAAACACATCTTTCTGTGGACCAATAGGCAAAATGTTTTGTTTCTGTTCTCGCACATGTAGGGTGCCATGTTTCACAGCAGTGACCTAAGGCCACATCAATAGGGAGGGGCTTCCCACTACAAGGGTCTCATACTGCTATTTTGCAAGCATCATGAGACCATGATAATTGTGAAGGCCTTCGCTTATGTCACAGCTGTGAAATATGGCACCCTACATGAGAGACAACAAGAAGAGAGGGATATTCCAGAAGGTAAAAAACACACTCTGGTGCTTATAAGTACAGTGGGGGGAAAAGTACAGTGCCTTGCAAAAGTATTCACCGCCCTTGGCATTTTTCGTGTTTTGTTGCCTCAACCTGGAATTAACATGGATTGTTTGAGGATTTGCATTATTTAGTTTACAGAACATGCCCACAACTTTGAAGATGTTTTTTTCTTATTGTGAAGCAAACAAATAGAACAAAATAACAGAAAAAGTCAATGTGCAGGTTTTGCTCAAGAATATCCCTAAATTTAGCACCATCTTTCCCTCAACTCTGACCAGTTTCCCAGTCCCGGCTACTGAAAAACATCCCCACAGCATGATGCGGCCACCATGTTTCACTGGGGATGGCGTTCTTTGGGTGATGTGATGTGTTGGGTTGGGTTGGGTTTGCGCCAGACATAGCATTTTCTTTCACGGCCGAAAAGTTCAATTTTAGTCTCATCAGACCAGAGCACCTTCCTCCATACCTTTTGGGAGTCTCCCACATGCCTTTTCGCAAACTCAAAACATGCCATTTCTTCTGGCCACTCTGCCATAAAGCCCAACTCTATGGAGCGTACGGCTTTTTGTCATCCTACAGTTGATATAAAAAGTCTACACACCCTTGTTAAAATGTCAGGTTTCTGTGCTGTAAAAAGATGAGACAAAGATAAATCATTTCAGAACGTTTTCCACCTTTAATGTGACCTATAAACTGTACAACTCAATTGAAAAAAAAACTGAAATAATTTAGGTAGAGGGAAGAAAAAAAAAAAGAAAAATAATGTGGTTGCATAAGTCTGCACACCCTCTTATAACTGGGGATGTAGCTGTGTTCAGAATTAAGCAATCACATTCCAAATCATGTTAAATAGGAGTCAGCATACACCTGCCATCATTTAAAGTGCCTCTGATTAACCCCAAATAAAGTTCAACTGCTCTAGTTGGTCTTTCCTGAAATCTTCTTAGTTGCATCCCACATCAAAAGCCATAGTCCACAGAGAACTACCAAAGCATCAGAGGGATCTCATTGTTAAAAGGTATCAGTCAGGAGAAGGGTACAAAAGAATTTCCAAGGCATTAGATATACCATGGAACACAGTGAAGACAGTCATCATCAAGTGGAGAAAATATGGCACAACAGTGACATTAACAAGAACTGGAGCTCCCTCCAAAATTGATGAAAAGACGAGAAGAAAACTGGTCCGGGAGGCTACCAAGAGGCCTACAGCAACATTAAAGGAGCTGCAGGAATATCTGGCAAGTACTGGCTGTGTGGTACATGTGACAACAATCTCCCGTATTCTTCATATGTCTGGGCTATGGGGTAGAGTGGCAAGACGAAAGCTTTTTCTTACGAAGAAAAACATCCAAGCCAGTCTACATTTTGCAAAAACACATCTGAAGTCTCCCAAAAGCATGTGGGAAAGGTGTTATGGTCTGATGAAACCAAGGTTGAACTTTTTGGCCATAATTCCAAAAGATATGTTTGGCGCAAAAACAACACTGCACATCACCAAAAGAACACCATACCCACAGTGAAGCATGGTGGTGGCAGCATCATGCTTTGGGGCTGTTTTTCTTCAGCTGGAACTGGGGCCTTAGTTAAGATATAGGGAATTATGAACAGTTCCAAATACCAGTCAATATTGGCACAAAACCTTCAAGCTTCTGCTAGTAAGCGGACCATGAAGAGGAACTTCATCTTTCAGCATGACAATGACCCAAAGCATACATCCAAATCAACAAAGGAATGGCTTCACCAGAAGAAGATTAAAGTTTTGGAATGGCCCAGCCAGAGCCAAGACCTGAATTCGATTGAAAATCTGTGGGGTGATCTGAAGAGGGCTGTGCACAGGAGATGCCCTCGCAATCTGACAGATTTGGAGTGTTTTTGCAAAAAAAGAGTGGGCAAATCTTGCCAAGTCAAAATGTGCCATGCTGATAGACTCATACCCAAAAAGACTGAGTGCTGTAATAAAATCAAAAAGGTGCTTCAACAAAAGTATTAGTTTAAGGGTGTGCATACTTATGCAACCATATTATTTTATTTTTATATTTTTTCTTCCCTCTACCTAAAAGATATCAGTTTGTTTTTCAATTGAGTTGTACAGTTTATAGGTCACATAAAGGTGGAAAAAGTTCTGACATGATTTATCTTTGTCTCATTTTTTTACAGCACAGAATCCTGACATTTCAACAGGGGTGTGTAGACTTTTTATATCCACTGTATGTACAGATACGCCAGTCTCTGCTGTGGAACTCTGCAGCTCCTCCAGGGTTACCTTCGTTCTATGTGCTGCCTCTCTGATTAATGCCCCCCTTGCCCGGCCCCGAGTTTTGCTGGGCGGCCATCTCTTGGCACGTTTGCGGTTGTGCCATGTTTTTTCCATTTGGTTATGATAGATTTAATGGTGCTCCTGGGGATCATCAAAGATTTGGATTTTTTTTTTTTTTTTTTTTATAACCTAACCCTGACTTGTACTTCTCAACAACATTGTCTCTTACTTGTTTGGAGAGTTCCTTGGTCTATATTGCAGTGTTTGGTTAGTGGTGCCTCTTGCTTGGGTGTTGCAGCCTCTGGAGCTTTCAAAAAAAGGTGTGTATATGTAATGACAAATCATGTGACACTAAGATTGCACACAGGTGGACATCAATTCACTAATTATGTGACTTCTGAAAGTAATTGGTTGCACCAGAGCTTTTTATGGGCTTCATAACAAAAGGGGGTGAATACATACGCACATGCCAATTTTCTGTTTTCTATTTCTAAAAAATAGTTTTATGTATATATTTTTCTCATTTCACTTCACCAACCTAGACTATTGGGTTCTGATACATCACATACAATTCAGATTAACAAAACATTGAACTTAAGGCTGTAATGTAACAAAATAGGTAAAAAGTCAAGGTGGGTGAATACTTTTGCAAGGCACTGCATTTGATCCTCTGCTGATTTTGAACATTTGTCCACTGCCAAAAAAAAATTATCAGTCTATAATTTTAATGGTAAATGTATTTTATCAGTGAGAGACAGAACCCACCCCCTCCCCAAAAGCAAAGAAAAACTCACGTCAGAAAAGTTAGCAATTGATTTGCAGGTCAATGAGGGAAATAAGTATTTGACCCCTTCGTCTTAGTACTTGGTGGCAAAAACTTTTTGGCAATCACAGAGGTCAGACGTTTTTTTCTAGTTGGCCACCAGGTTTGCACACATCTCAGGAGGAATTTTGGCCAACTCCTCTTTGTAGATCCTCTCCAAGTCATTCAAATTTCAATGCTGATGATTGGCAACTTGAACCTTCAGCTCCAGACAAGAGATTAATGTCCACTCCAGGACCTTCATGTGCTTTTTCTTGAGCCTTTTGGGCCACTCCTTTGTTGCCTTGGCTGTGTGTTTTGGGTCATTGTCATGCTGGAATACCCATCCACAATCTATTTTCAATGCCCTGGCTGAGGGAAGGAGGTTCTCACCCAAGATTTGACGGTATATGGCCTCGTCCATCGTTGCTTTGATTTGGTGCATTTGTTCTGTCCGCTTAATCTGAATGATTCAGACGAGCCTGTACATGTGCTTTCTTGAGCAGGGGGTCCTTGCGGGCACTGCAGGTTTTCAATCCTTCACAGCGTTGTGTGTTACCAATTGTTTTCTTGGTGACTATGGTCGCAGCTGTCTTGAGATCATTAACATGATCCTCCCGTGTAGTTCTGGGCTGATTCCTCACCGTTCTCTTGCATGGAGCATCAGACAGAGGGAGACTGGCAGTTATTTCGGGTTTCTTCCATTTGCGAATAATCGCACCAACTGTTCTCACCAAGCTGCTTAGCGATGGCCTTGTAGCCCATTTCAGCCTTGTGTAGGTCTACAATCTTGTCCTTGGACAGCTTTTTGGTCTTGGCTATGGTGGAAAGTTTGGAATTCTCTGATTTATTGATTGCTTTTGTGGACAGGTGTCTTTTATACAGGTAACAAACTGTGATTAGGAGCACTCCCTTTAAGAGAGTGGTCCTAATCTCAGCTCGTTATCCATATAAAAGACACCGGGGATCCAGAAATCTTGCTGGTTGATAGGGAGTTCAAATACTTATTTCCCTCACTAACCTGCAAATCCATTTATAACTTATTTTTTTTAACATACGTTTTTCTTGTGTTTTTTTTTGCTATTCTGTCTCTCACTGATAAAATACACCTACCATTAAAAATTATAGACTGATCATTTCTTTGTCAGTGGACAAATGTTCAAAATCAGCAGGGGATCAAATACTTTTTCCGCCCACTGTATGTGTTAAGTGTAAAGTTTATATACCCTTTAAATTAAGGATGATGAAATGTATTAATTATCCTAGTTATATAAATATTTAAACAATAAATTTCCTAAAGAATACCTTTAATAGAAATCTTGGATGGTGCCGTTTTTCATATTCATGTCTATAAAAAGGAGACATAACCACTGTTCTATTTGTTATTGGGGAATAGTCCATGGGTTAAGACTCCTTATAGACTTTGAAAAATGAAGGAGGATACTAATGAATTATACCACTATAAGAATATTTACCCAGTCAGAGGATCCACGGCCACAGCACTAGGTAAAAAAATGTTGTCTTTATAAAGTACTTTCTGTTTTGATCCATCTAGAGAGGACACAGATATTGTCCGAGTCTCAGAATCAATCCAATAGATAAGTTTGTATATCCAGTCCACAGAAAGGCTTGTTGCGTTCCCTACATTTCTGACAATCTCTCTTCGATTTGTGCCGTTATTGAGAGACTTCCTGAAATAAGAGAAAACAAAGCAACAGAGTTCAAAAGTGTTAAGTCCTTCATCCCCCATCCTGACATTATTTAAGATGTCTCATTGTAAAAAAATTAAAAAAAATAGAAGCACCGATCTGACAGCAGATAAGTATGAAAATATAGTCTGACAATTTTATCTAACTAAAAATCTAATCTTAATTAATCGTCAAGATACATTTACTCTTATAATAGCCTTACTTGAATTTAATTATTGTTTGTCCTTACTATTTTAGTGGAAGGCTGTTCCATTCATCTGTTACACTTTCTATAAAGTAGCACTTTTGCACATTGCATCAAAATCTTCTACTGTCAAATAATAACCTTATGTTTTTGCATTTCTGTTTTAAGCCTGTTGAGATCTTGGTTTGGTTAGTCTTAAGTGGAAACTGATCGCATTTTCCAGTTAGATGCTAGGACAGAACGGACATATCAGGCCATCATGATCTAGGCTTGAAACAACTTCTGTACCTGTCTTGTACTGCTTTGCTATACCTGTATAGTTTTAAAAAATAGGACTTTATTGTTATTTATAAATTTTTTGTATCCGTTAAAGGGTCACTGGAATGGTCCAACTTTCATAACATTTAATTAGCAACAATCAGTATAAAAAAATGTTCAATTTATGGTCATAAAATGTGAGAAAGCAAGGATTAGTTGGCATTTATGCTGGAGCTCCCCAGCCTGTTGCAAACTGTGGCAGAGTGTGAAGCACATTTACCTAGAGCTGCAAATTCACAGCATAGCTATATTGGAAAAAAAGTGCAAAGAAATGAGAAACTTTATCAATATAGCCAAAAATAGGGGGAAACTTTTCAGTGTAAATTCTCACAAAAGATCAACCTTTAAAAAAAAAGTCACAGTTGATTGAAAATGTTTATATTTATCAGTGCCATTTAAAAATTATGAAAACTGAACTATGACAGTGGCACTTTAAAACAGACACAGCTGTGTAACAAAGCAAAATTAAAGACTTTTACTTATATTAGGTGTGATGTCTTCGGGGGGGGTCAAGACTTTGAGGGACTGTTGTACTATTGGGGGGCCCTGGATTAACATTGATTATTGATATTCTTTCTTCCTTCTCTCCCCTGACACTGTCCTCCCAGCTGGACAGGCCTCCCCACATGGTCAGGGTTGGGGACTGGTTTTTAGTTTTGTTGGACTGGGTTGTGCATAAATACTGGACCACATCAAAAAAGGCTGTACATTATTGATATGTAGGTTTCATTCTGAGGGAATAATAATCTTTATTACTGGGATTATTGCGGCTGAATCTTCATTGGACCCTGTTACAGTTAGTAACATTTGCTGGGTGGATCCCCTGGTTTCTGTGGACTGCTGGACACTTTGGTGGCTGTTAGCTGGGTTGGTTCTGTTCCTGCTATCAGGGATATACAAAGAACCAGATGGTTCCTACTGGGTAGGTTTGGACTAGGTTCTTATCAGGTCCAACAGAAGCTGTAGGGCATCACATTCGGTCACATCCTAGATTTATTTTATTTCGCGATGACGACATGGAATTCTAAAAATATGAGTAAAGCATTATCCTTCGTAAAATTACAAGATCTTAATTGGTTATTTAAACCAACTGTTCTCTTTTGTCAATTCAATTAAGAAATTTTGTCACAAGATATCACGGCTGAGCAAGGATAATGCTTAACTCATCTATAATTGTAAAGAAGCAGTGAAAAAGCTTTTTGCAGTATTCCTTTAAAGTATTTATGCTGTTTTATGTTTTTCTACAGTCCATGAGATTAATTTCAGATTTCTTACCCAAATATAACCCGCTGATCTCCATCGATCCAGAAAATCTCGGAAGCCCCCAAATTGCCAGTCAAGGCAGCGACTTCCCCTGACTCAAACTCCACATCCTCTCTGCTTTTCCCAGTGAGGTCCAGCTTAGCAATGTGATTGTTGTTGAAGATGAGTAAAGATGGCTCTGAACCTGAGAGACAGAAGGCAATGCAAGATTACTCCAAGGAGATCTGGAAACTATAGAGACAATAACTATTTGATCTATTTTATTCTTTCTATTAACTCTTTAGCGATTGGAGATCAACAGTTGTAACATTTAAGTATGAATGTAATCAGCCATGTGTTCTGCAACACTGTGGGAAGAGTGGATATAGTAGAGTAGTCACTAAATTGTGGAGACCCACTATCACCCACATATCCTGCTATCGTGACAGCAGCGCTCCACGGTCAGAGAACATAAAAAGTGTGCACACTTAAATAACTTATTTTGTGCTCTAAATCTCAAGAAATACAGTTACTGCACTCCGCTCTGGGAAACTGGGAGGGACATTTTATATAGAGCTATGTATGAAGTGGCATTGGATTAAAGATGAAAAATGCATTGTGGACTCATCTGCATGCCCTGCCTACTTTCCCAGAGTGCACTCCATCAACAGTTTCTTGAGATTCAGAGGAAGAAATAAAAGTTATTTAACGTATTTTAGACATCCAAATGGGAACACATATTTTTACCCACATATGCGCACACAAAGCCCATGGACCTGGGCCCTTATCTCCCAAATATGTATATAGGCAACAATTAGTACTAAAAATTAATGCATCCCACAGATTTCTACCATAGCCATGCCCTGTCCCCTAAAGCAGGAGATATGACCCTTCACTGCAGAATAAAGTCCACATATTTATTATGCATTTAGAAAATTGTTTTCTACATTACAAAGTTATTTTCTTTACAAAAAACAACAATAACATATATAGTTGTCAGCATGCGGGTTGTTGCTAATGCTTGCGGGCTCGCACAGCGAGCCTGTGGCAACTGCAAAGCGTGGGCCGCCGTGGTTGGCAAGGAGCACCAAAGACACTCTTTGCGCTGGTGGAGATGATCCCTACAACTTTCGGACCACAAATGCGGACCCACGCAAAGCGAGGGGCCGCATTTGCGGAGGCTCCCACGTCGGCTGCAATGAGCCGCAGGCTAGCGAGGGGCCGCATTTGCCGAGGCTCCCACGTCGGCTACTATGAGCCGCAGGCTAGCGAGGGGCTGCATTTGCCGAGGCTCCCACGTCGGCTGCTATGAGCCGCAGGCTAGCGAGGGGCTGCATTTACGGAGGTGGAGGCTCTATGGCGCCTCACAAACGCTACAAACGACCACACAAGCGGGACTTGAAAAAAAAAAAACACATAAACACACAATGACTAACTACGGACTTGCACAAAAATATACAAGCCGCGGGACTTAGAAAAAAATCCATTATGACCTAACGGACAAACCTCGCACAGTTGCAAACATTCAAAATCAACATAAGAACCTTACCCACACCAAGGGGGAACACCCAGGACCTCTGCAACACCACTTGAACCTCAGATTCTGTCACATTTACTAAAGTTTAGCCACTCGAAAATCTCCTAAGCAAGAGAAAAAATGGCCGCTGAAAAAAAAACGAGGCTACACGACCCCTAAATTACACAAAGCAAATACGGCTTTTACAAAAACCCGTACGACCTACAACATACACCATTAGCAAGGACGCTAAATTAACCAAAGACGAGTATCACATACACATTCGCCGCCATTTTACAACACTAACTTACAGAATGCGGAAGTACCCAGCTACATAAACGGATTCCCCTCACGCATGCAGCCTATTTACACTACACACTGCACACATTGCTGACACTTACACCTCAGCTCAACAACACTGCACTCCTACATTGGATGCTGAAGGAACATGAAAACAGCTCTTCAGCACAATGCTTCCTGCATGTATTACTTACAAATAGGTAAAGTATATTCATTTATTAATTAGCATCACAACATACATATACACAAAAAAAAAAAAAAAAAAACTACACCAGGGTACAGCCTTGCAATAAGCGCAAAAAGCAGATCAGCGCCGACCTTACAATGACAGCAAAAGCGCCTCTGATAAAAAGAAAAAATACAACCAAGAGGCTCGCAGTGAGTGCCGCCAAAGGCGCTCAGCGCGAGCCTCGCAATCAGTGCAGAGATCTCAGACCACCACAAAAAATAATGTCTGGCCCAAACAACATTCCTTGACTTACAATTCTATTGATGTCATTTTTTGAAAGGCAATTCGCTATTATTATTATGCATGGATCCTTTTTACCCTGACTATACCAAATCTCAAACTTATTTCAGTTTGCTAAACATAAAATCATGAAGAGGCTGTTACTCTGTTTTCTTATTTGGTCATACATTCAAATGAATGGGAATAAAAGCACAAGGCTATTCAGTCCAGTAATTCCCAAGGTCAAAGAGAAACAGGAGATGATACACCCCAGCCTCAATTTTATGTTTTGTTTTAACAATATAGGTCGCTACAGGATATTTTAAATACATGATAGAAAATGTGGACTGGAGTGGCCCTTTAATTTCATCTCACCAAAACACTTTGTATTCTTTACTTTTTTCCCCAGGTAACTGGAATGTAAAATACAGAGAGAGATAGATTAGCCCACTAGGCCAATGGGAGCACATTTAAAAGGGGGCTGCAGGCTGGCTGAAGATGCAGTGCATTGAAATATGTTTGTATATGCACAGAAATGTGTATATTCAGAGATATTTCTGTTTATAAGTATACTAGAAATGGACGTGTCTCTCTCTATTATATATATATATATATATATATATATATATATATATATATATATATATATATATATATATAAATATATAAATAATCAGACTCACTTTCCACAATGCATTATTTTACACCAGATTAGGATTCCATAATCCATGTACTTTGTCTCCCTCCAGCGGTAACTGATAAAACAACATCCACACAAATTAAATTTACACAACCTATGAAGTCTCTGGTGTATGTATTTGTGTTCACATTTGTCTAAAACAAGTTTTATGCCCAGAAATACGGTTATTACACTGCACTCTGGGAACCTTGCCAGGGCCATGCAAATGTGCCCACAAATGCTTTGTTCTTGCAATCCATAACCATATTAAATATGGCTTCCCTTAAGCATATGCCCGCTGCATCAAACAGCTTTGAGCAAAGGATTTGATTATACACAAGCCAGGAATCCCACCCATGTACAGCTGTTTCAAGTCAATAATGTTAAATATTTTCCATTTATTGAGGATATTTTTATAATATAGAAGGGTGATGGTGCCTCGTTTGAAAAAAAATGAACTTAATACTATGGATACACCTATTCCTTTCTCGGCTTCCTTTGGTGGAGATAGTAGACGTTTTCTGGATTTGATCAATAGATGCGATGACGGTCTAACCACTTGTGTATTTCACAAACCAACAGATAAGAACCCAATTGCTACATGGAGATAGTTTTCATACAAGAAACTGCAAACAAGCGATTCCTTTTTCTCAATTTCTGTGTATTTTAAGTATTAATTCAAGTCTAGAGTTGGTTACAACAGATGCATGACCTAAATCAGATTAATAGAGGTTATAAGAGGACTATACTGGATGTTGCCTATGGGAAGACTTTACAATTCACCTAAAAAGATCTATTGACATATTGAGGGCCAACGATGGACACACAAGATTTGATCTTTCCTACATCTTTCTCTACTGGCACAAGGGTGATCAGTAAGGCCATTACAGCCTGGGAGTGAGGTGGAAGCGAATTTAAACCATATATTTGCAGTTTTTTTTCGAAAATTGGCTAAGAGAGGAAAAAAATGTTGGACGAAAAAAAAAAAACATCAAAATTCTGAAACAGGATGAAAACGAGGCCGAGCAAAGCCAGGCACGCGAGACTTTGAAAATAAAACAAACAGCAGTCAGCACATAACATGGAAACAGTCAGCAGACACACAGAGGAGAAAGACACAGGGAAGGGACAGGGGGGATATGGTTAAAAAAAAAAAAAAAAAGACACATGGCATTCCCAAGTACAAAACTTGCAGGTGCACGAAACATGTAATAAGCTCATTGCGAGTCACACGATGAGTGCCAAAAGGTGCTCAGAGTAATAAAAGCCTCACAGTGTGTGGTAAACAGCATTGCCAGCCTTACATATTTATTCCCGTCATTTTTGATGGGCAAGTTCCTAGTTCGCTAATATTTACAAGAAATTCTCTATTAAAAGAAAGCAAGACAACTTTCTGCTGCAACCACGTCTTCTCAATAACCACTCGTGTAATTAGAATTGTATCTTGTATAGCTTGGTAATTCCTGACGATAAATGTAAACATCTTGAAGATTATCTACTGCAGAACTGCTCTTGGCCATTTTCTCTGTGCAGTGTGCATAGTATATTTTACCACAAGGTGGAGACATTGTACACAAAGTGTATACAACCTTATAAACTGGTGTATAAAAATGACGAAGCAATAAAATTTGAAGCCATGGGAATGCTGTTTGAGACATAATTAAAACAGTTTTGTACTGTGAGGACCTTCGGCGCTCATTGCGAGGCTTGCGCTCATTGCATGCCTCGCAATAAGCGTCTTTGCCGCTTATTGCGAGCCTCTCCTGTCGTGTACTTTTGGCCCTCAGAGAGAGATTTATTTCTATGTATATGTAGTTAAGTAATAATTAATGATTTATTCAATTAAGAACTATTTATTTATGCAATAAATTAATATACTTTATTAATAATTGATATATGCAGCGAGCAATAGGCTGAAGAGCTAACAATCTGTATTTTGCGTCTGCAAAGAATATAGTGTGAGTCTTGGTGCCCTGCTTATAAAGTGTAATGAATGTTTGAACTGTGCATTAGAAACAGGCTGCGTGCGCGAGGTAAAGCCATTGGTTTATTGTGTAAAGTGGCATTGGATAGTCGTAATGTTATTAATGTGTTACGCGTCTCGTGAGCATTTTCCGGCTTTTGTAATAGTGTATTTTGTAGGTCTTAATGTGATGTGTAAAGGGTTACGCGTTTTGCAGTGTTTTGTACAGTCCGCGTAGCCTCGTTTTAATTTTTTGCCGCTGCCATTTTCCTTGCTTTGGCGATTTTCGTGTGGTGAAAATAGTCTAAATAGAGTTAAATTTGCGTTCCACCTCACTCACAGACGTCCTGGATGTTGCCCCATGCTGTCTGTGATGTTTTTGGAATTGTTTGGGGTGTATTTAGTGTGTTTTTGGTTCAGCCGCTAATCTCGTAAATGTTTGCGTCTTATCTTTTTTTTTTTTCTAGGGTTCGAAATGCTTTTTTTCTATGGTTCTAAGTGCTACGGCTTAACACCTCGCAGCGATGAGCGCCTTTGGAGCTCATCGGCCAAGTGCTATGGTTTAACGGCTCGTCTCGCTTCGTGAGGCTTGCAAGCGATGAGCGCTGTACGCACCTCGCAAAGCGTGACGACGTCTCGCAGTTTGACAACATTATATGTGATTGTTGTGTATATTATTATTGTTATTACTACTATAGTACCAGCGCTATTTACAAAAAATAAATGAAAATCGTATTGCAGGTGATACCATGTAGAAGAATTCTAATTCTTCTGAGATGTGTTAAAGAGCTTCCCTAACCTCAGAGGTCACTTGAACCATTTGGAAAACTTAGTTTTGTGAAAGATATCCCCATACTATAAATCTAAAAAAAAGTTCTCACAGTAATTTTGGCTTTATTGCATCAAAATGGTGTACTGGGGTACTTGTTATCAAAATTTATTAAAATTACACTGACATTCTGAGCAGTCAGTCAGCCTTTCTGACCCACCCACCAAAATTAGGCTGAAACAATCTTAATGACAGTGGATTGCATTTAATTATGGAAAAAGCATTCATTTTCAGCAGAGTCAGCTGTATAAAACTGAACTAGACCTGCCCAGATATAGGTGACAAAGGAGAGAAACTCAAATATGATCAAAAGACATTCTTTCATTGGCCTAAGTGGCACCCGTAATAGATGATGGGCATGTAACTGAAGTAGGCGGTTATGCGACTGGCTCACATTGAATCCTATAACACAAATCGTATTACATGCAACATAAACCATGCCCATAGCTTATCCTACCCTCCCTAAAGGGGCATAACTATTTTGAATGGTGAAATCACTAATACCAGCTCTATTGTTAATGTAGTTATATTAACTAAATCCTTGGCTTGTAGGCCCCTCCATGACTGGTCAGTTTGTCAATACCAAGAATCAAAAGGAGTTGATCTTTCTACAACAGGTCAGCCCTTCTAAAGGCAGGTAGATCAAACCACGTTGGTAACCCACCCACTCATGCAGGTCCATTTCTGATTGGTTGCTACTTAGTTGTGCAATGTTTGCTCAAGTTAATGCTATTACATTTACCAAATACATCTATTGTTTCATCCCCTCTTACATGGACGCCGGTGATTTCCTGGTAGCCTGTCCGACCACCAAGAAGATCCTGGTGGATTAACATTGTGGCTCTGGCCATTGGGATCTGATAGAGGACTGGAGCAGCAGGATCCTGTTTTGCGACAAGGGATAGATATATATATATATATATATATATATATATATATATATATATATATAGTTTATTTTTATGAAATAACCAAAAAGTACAACAGCTTTTCCTAATGGGTTTTCAACTTAAACATAACTACAAATCTGTGCCTGAGCAATTGATTACTTGTGCATTGCAGATAACACAACACATCCTTTCTACCCTGTAATGCAGACAAGACATCATAATATATTTAAAAACAAAAACAAATGCCTTTAATGTACTGCCCATAACACGCATGTCCGGCATGGGAAGTAGGTGAAAACCTGAAAATGAACTTAGATCACTAAGCTAGTTTTAAAACTGCAGCAAAAATATAATATTTGACCAGCAGGGATATTGTGGTGTATATTACATGTGAGAGGTGACTGCATATAAACATTTGCAGTGGAAAGGTTAGATAAAACAGAACCGGTTCCCCTATTCCTTCTGTTTCATACCAACCTTTATTGATCAAAATAAACATACAGATAGAATCCATTCTATCAAGAAGTGCTGTAGACAGCAATAATAGTTATATTAGAATAATCCTATTATACCCATGACTTGCATGTTAATCTGCACACTTCACAGATAAGGAAAGATATTCCCACACTACTACAATGCCATTTTAAATCTGTCTTTTTAGAACCAATAAAGTCAAATAATATAACCACATTTAAATAAGACATGCACACCAATAAAATCACATATATAGTTGTGAACATGCGAGTTGTTCCTAACGCTTGCGGGCTCGCCAAAAGGTGCTCCTTGCCCGCAACTGCGGACCTTGCAAAAAAGTACGAGACACGTTACGACCTCGCAAAAAAATCGGCCGCAACCCGAGCACATAAAAAATGAAAAACACAATAAATACACACAACACACACGTAAAAAGCTTACCTACAGCAAGGGGGCATCCGGGACCTCAAAACTGAAGTTACGCCTCAATTTAACTCAAAATAAAAGAGATTAGATACTAAAAAATTCTCTAAGCGAGAGAAAAAATAGCCTCGGAACAAAGAGAAAACGAGGCTACAGCAGTCTAAAGACGCAAAACACCACAAGAAACACATACGGAATTGCCAAAAAAGACACATTACAAACACAATAAATACACAGAACAAACATATAAAAAGGTTACCCACAGCAAGGTGGTGCACCCAGGACCTCTGCAAGTAAAGTTACACCTCGATTTAAGTCCAAATTTAGAAGTTTAAACACCCGAAAATCACGTAAGCGAGAGAAAAAATGTCTGCAAAACGAAAACGAGGCTACAGTACTCTAAACACGCAAAACACCACCAGAAACACGCAAAACACCACAAAACACCTACGGATATTCCGCCACAGCCGCATACCACACATTAGCCGCCATTTTAGAACAATAACTTATACAATGCGGAAGTACACAGCTACGATAACGGTTTGGGCTCGCGCACGCACACTATTACACTGCACACATTCATGACGCTTACACAGCAGCTCCACACCACTAATGCTGCAGGAACATCAAAACAGATTGCCAGCTCTTCAACAGAATGCTTCCTGCATATATTACTTCAAAATAGGTAAAGTATGTTAATTTATTAATGTATTATTTATTTTAGTATTATACACCAAACAGCATTAGCTCACTTACAATTTCATTGCCGTCATTTTTTGACGGGCAAGTCGCTAGTAGAATATATATTCTAACAGAAAAACAAATAACGGTCACACATTCAATATTACAAAGTAACAACACCGAAGAACACTATGGCACATAAGAAATAAAATAAATTAGGTGGAAATTGCATTCTCCTTGCCAAACCAAAGTCATAAAAAAGTAAAAAGATGATATATTAATAGGCTATACATAAAGGTACAACTTCATATCTGAAGAGTATTAAACAGTGATTGGGAGAAATCAAAAAGAAAATGCCTAAAAACATTAATACAAAAGTATCAAGGTAGAAAAGTGTGAGGAGAACAAAGGAAAGAGAAAGTCCTTGGACTGGCACTAAGTACTGCTATTTGCTCTACCCTTCCACCATTGACCATGTCAGTAGAATCTAGTACTTCAGGTTAAAGGTATTAAGGTGTCCTTAAGAGATCTTCTTTATTGACAGTGTACTGTACACTAAACAGTGAAATGTTCTCCCCAAATAACACAGCCGATCAGGAAGACAGACCCCTTATTTCTCTATTGGCCCTCCCTACCAGCTAATTAGGGCGTTCCCATCTGGGACATACACATGTTCATTCCCCCGAACGAAGCCGACCGGTAGAACCGGTGCCTGGAAGTCTACAGGTAATATATATATGTAGTACACTTCTCATAGATTTAAACAAATTCTTGTCACCAATAATCTTTTATCCACACAGAGTCTGACAGGCAGATTTGGAGCTGGTAAGAGAAGAAAGGAAACAAAAACACACAAAAAACAACCTTTTTTAGCTTATGTGTGGCCTTGGGCCGTATATGGCCTTGGGCTTCAAAAAAATTAAATAAATAAAAATGAATGTCTAGGGGTTTTCCCGTTCCTCTAACAGTAAGCGAATGAATATATAGGATATGCACCCAGAGTGGGCATTATTCTAGATATGCATCTTTCACTTTTTGTTTTCTCATTCTATTATGTCTGATATCTATAATTTGGTGTGATACATATCAAAATATTATTTTTTTTGGATGATTGTGTCTTAGTTTGACAATGAGTGGTCCAAAACAAATGTTAATTAGGGTAAATGTACCCGGACTCAATATATACAAAAACATTTTTTTATGTAATTAAATATTGGTATTATCCCATTGGCGAGTGTAACTGAATATATATCTAAATTCACAACCCAAAATGTTACAAAAAAAAACATATACAAAACAAACTCTAAGAATGTAAGCTTATTTGGGGATTTCAGTGGGATTCAGTGGGAGTATTGCACCAATATAAAAACTTACAGATAGGTATTGCTGATGCTAGACTAGATATGGGCCAGACTACACAGTCACAAATAGACAGACAAATAACAGAGTGCCTCTTACCACAGTTCTCCTCATCAGTCTCATCATCACAGTCTGGGTGCCCATCACACCTCCAAGAAAATGGCACACAGTGATCATCACAGCTAAACTCCTCCACTGAGCATGGTGTCTTGGGCCCTGCCATACATATCTCATCGGCCTCATCTACTCCACCTGGACACTCTTCTTTTCCATTGCATAGGACACTGACAGACACACAGGATGAGCCACAGAGGAACTCCTCAGGGTGACACTGCCTGGGTGGACACTCCTCTTCATCACTATGATCTGTGCAGTCATTATGGCCATTGCAAATCAGCTTAGTCGATACACACTGCCCATTGCGGCAACTGAATTTGGAAGCTGGGCAAGTGATATTCCCTGAAATTAAAACGCACAAGACAAAATCTATTAAAAAAGTGGTAATGTTTTATGAATTTTCTAGAAAATGGACACAGTGGAGGTTCCAGAAACTGTATTATAGATACTTTATAAATTGTAGGTTATTTAAAAAATTGCATTTTCTTATAGTAAACCTACATTGAAAATTTTAATTTTTACCTGTGAATCTCCTTTTCTGACCCACAACCTATACATACACAGATATTGGACAGTTATTGCCAATAATTGCTGTTAACCTATGGGCTCTGGCTGTATTTCTTTCAGTGTAAAGCCAAGGGAAACTGAATGTGAAGACTGAATGTGCTCAGAGTAACTAGAGTGATTAGAATAATTATTCATGAGGGTCCGAGTATGTTCAGTAATTTTATTTTAACTTGGCTTTACACTGAAAAACAACACAAAACTCAGAATCTGGGCGGTTATTAGCAGCCATTGGCAATAATTGCACATTAGAAAGAAATATCAGTCTATGGATTAATAAGGTTGACTGGCAGCTAAAAATCTAAAGTTCCAGCGTAAGTTTACCATAAGAAAATGTTATTTTAGTTCTAAAATAAAATAAAAAACAAAAACAAAAACGATAAAGTACTTATTATTACATATAATTTTTAAATGCAATACTTCTGCTTGTCTTTTTTAATAGTAATATCATGCTTTATTTATTAAAGTTGCTTCTGAGCAACACTTCCATAACATGCCTTACATTAACAAATCCAGAAGAAAGGTGTCCGGTGCAAGATAAACAGAAAACTCCCTCCAACTACATTACACTAAAGAAATAAAGTATATACATATCTCCCTGGGGATACGTAAAAAAAAATAAAAAAAAATAATAATAATTATAAAAGGATGCAGAATTTAAAGTGCAAACAGAGAACCACAGAGATGAGATTTGAGATAAGAGTCAAGAGTAGATATAAAATGCATGGGTTGTGAAAACTTAAAGTTGAAGATCTTGAAGGTTATGCAGAGATGAACCAAAAACAGGAATGATTTTACATGATCAACAAGTATTTCCAATGAATGTGAACCCTCCAGTGAAGAACTTAACAGGGAGTGGGATGATGTGTAAGAAGGTTATTGAGGGAGACCGAGAATCAGCTTTAATGGATGAGGACACACAAGATAAGTAGTTTTGGCTGGAGTACGCCAACATGTCCCAAACAGGCAATATTTTTCCCCCAGAATAATTCTGTAAATAGTTCTTCCTCAGCAGCTAAGGATTATTGGAAGTGACATGCAAATGAGGCACAGAACACACCACATTTGAGCTTTGATCTATCTAACAGAGATCCTTTTGCCATCTGTACATTACTCACAGGCAGTTTATAGAACTAAGGTACCAAAAAAAAGGTAAAAGCAGTCAAGTGGTGACCGGTAGATCCTTGAGTGACTGGCTACATACCATGTACAGCTTATGTTGATATTTAAATCTCACTGTGTAGAGATCACCAGCCTGGCTTATAACTACAACCATTAATATAAATTTAGGAAAACAGCAGGAAGGTAGAAGAGATGGAAGGAGGATGAAAAAGGAAAACAATGCAGTAGACCGATGGCCGAAGGAAGTTCCAACTTGTAGACACATTTGTAAAAAAAAATGTATTACAAGCACACAGAAAAAAAATCTAATCTGTAAGTAAAGAGGAAGATCAAAGGAAATAAGCAAAAAATAACCAATTCAATAAAAAACAAACAAGGCATTCAGACTTAAAATACCTCAACTGAAAAGATATTCTTTTATACACACCACATATTAATGGATCTTCATCAGAGCTGTCCACACAGTCGATCTGCCCATCACACCTCCAATTTAATGTCACACATCGTCCATCTGTGCATCTGAATCCAGCACACGGCACTTCTTCTGCTGCAATGATTAAGAGACAATTGGCAATTACTATCTTAGATATTCATGGATAAGTTTAAATCTAAGTAGTGGTATTGCTGTTAATACATTTTGGTTCTCGGGAGAGCATGTCTTATTAATCATTGGTCCTTGATAGCATTGCACCCAATAACACTGCTGCCAGTATACTTTATCTGAATAACCTCTAATCCCTCTCTGAAACAGTCTAGCCACTTTGCCATACTTACGGCATGATGCTTCATCCCCTCCATCTGGACAATCTTGGTCCCCATCGCACATCCAGAGTGCTGGGATACAGCCACCATCATGACACTTATACTGGTTAGGAAGACAGGTCACTGGTGATCCTAACAAATATATTAAAACATGTTAGAAAAAAACATTCCTCTTATTCCAATGATGCACTTAATGAATAAGGAGTTGTTAATGAACGAATATAGCCCAATGGAATGAAACAAGGTAGATTTTTTTTTTTAAAGAGTATACAAAACTAGATCTGCATTGAGCAATATACTATTACAATGGTTCCCAACCGTGATTTAAGGACATACACATTTTAATATATGTGCTTATAATCATGTTCGTGATTATGTTTGAGGCACTAGTGCAGTATTCCCAGATGGAGATATCCTCAAATACTAGCCTATTGGTGTATCTTGAGCAGGGCCAGACTTTGGGTAAGGGGTTTAAGGCAGCTGCCTGGGGTGCAGGTCATGAGGGGGTAGAAATCTGGTTCTTTACACCAACATTTTGCTGATTTAGGAATGTAGCATACAGGGCAAATTTTGATATACACAGGTAATAGAGAATGAGGCATTGTATAAAACACTAGAATGCCCGATTTTTTGTTTTCCGCAGAAATGGGACACCAGATGGGATGACCCTGATCTTGAGAACCACAGTGGCTCAATTTATGGTCCACTGCTTGGTTATTCAAGTTATATAACATTTATATTAATTCACACAAAATGTAACATGGAAATAGATCAATACAATATAATCAATATAAACCGCTTCCACACGTGACTTCCAAGTCTCTAACTGATGGTTAGGTTCGGAGATTTACATGTCCCTTAAAGGGATCATCATGTTACAGATAAATATGTGAAGAGATTAAGAACATGCTGCAGTTGGGTTATTAAGGGGTAACACATTCAAACGTTGTGTGAGGTCTGTGGATACGAATACACAGATATCCAGCCGTCGCCTTCTTGTAGGATTTATGGGTATCCAACATCTACAGCTAGTTACATAGAAATAGATTTAATGGCAGATAAGAGCCAAAAGGTACATCTGGTGTGACAATTCTATCTACAGAAGAATGTAGCTTCATTGAGCCTCAGGATGGCCTTAGGCTTTTCCCAGGAATGCTTGAATTCCTGAGTGTGACCCAACCACTTCCATTGGAAGGCTGTTCCACTTATATACTGCTCTTTCTGTATAGTAGTACTCCATCAGTGGTAAGCATGGATGTATTTAGGTTTTATGATGCCCAATGCCATTCAGATTTTTGCACCCCTATGTCCCACTTGCAGCTCCTCCTTTCCTCTTTATATTCCACACCATAAAGTTTGTATTTATGTATAAATATGGTATGTCAGAAAGCTCCAGAAACACTTACATATAGACATTTCTGTGCATATGCAAACATATTTCAATGTAATGCACCATCAAGCAGCCTGCTGCCTCCAACCTGGTGGGCCTAGGCAGAACCACACCCCTGAGGGGCAGGATAGGAGTGACTAGTATGAAAGGCCATCCTGCTGCAGGGCTTTTTCACTCATATGTGGAGGACATGTCTACATGGTAAAAAGGTAAAAGAAAAAACTCACCAATAATTGTTTGTAGCCAAATGCAACATTAATTGGGAGTCTACACATACTGGGAGAACTTAAGATAAGGGATGAGACTTGCTGGCACTACAGCCAAATTTAGACATTAGCATTCCAGACCTGGCGCCTTGGTTAATTAGTGGACAGTGGGAGAGACGTGGGGGTTAAAGATTGGCTATGTGGATGTGTTTGGTTTGAGGTTTGATTGGCCTATTGCTCGAATACCCTGTAAATGTTTACCCATCCCCAATAAATAGTTCTGGTCAACTATTAAAAACAGGAGAGTTGTACTTAGTTAGCTCAGGGTAGCTATTTCATAGGAAATGTAAGCTATTTTGTAAAGAGAATCTCTGTACTCAACTACTCTGTGACCGCAGGTAATTACCCTGTGATATGACGGTTTAACCGGTGGGAGAGAATGTCAGACATGCTGCTCCCCTATTATGGCACCTATCATTTATCCATTCCAAATAACACCTATTTTCTCCCCTATCCCAATATCTATCCTCTAACCTTAGATTTTTAGTCTAGTACTCACTGAACATAAACAGGCATGAATTCGTTTTTTTCTTAACGTTTTTTTTTATGCTCTTAAAAGTTAACACAATTAGAAACACAACTTTTCATGAGAATAATTATTTTTGTATGATCAACAAATCTATATAAGATAAGGAGGAAGATACAACAACTAAAAAAAAAAAAAAAGAGAGAAATAAATATTGAGGATTGTGTCTAATAACCGGGTAAAGGGAGGAATAAACAGAGAATAAAAGAAAGAGAAAAAAAAGTAAAAGGGAGAATAGGAAATAAAACAGCAATAGTGATAGAAGAAGAATAAATAAATTAAAAAAATAGGAATAGTAGTGAGTCGCCTTCATTGTTTTTCCTATTTTCCTTAGTTTTAAAGGAAAGAATATATTTTCATTAAGTTATTGTGTCTCATCTAGGCCCCAGACCCCCTCCAGGTATAACACATAGTTATGTGATTTGTGGTCATTCCAGGGTAATGCGGTCTTTGGAGGTTACCCAAAAGTCCCAAATTTGTGTGATCACTGAATCTGCTAGAACAAGTCTTTCTTGAATCATGATATAATTTAATTTCTGTTTGACTAATTGAAAGTTAAGAGCGTTTGTTTTAAATTTTTTGGCTATGTGGTTTTTGGCCGCTAGTAGTATTAAAAAATATATATATTTGAATCTAACTGAATTAGGAATAAATTTGAAGCAAGATGCATGTCGTCCCGCCAGCGATTCCTTCCATTTATCCAATTCCCAATTTAGGGAAAGATCAGTTTCCCAGTAATATATCTGTATTCTAATTCTTCCTTGGGTGTGTTGAAAGTTTCATAAAGCAAGCCAAGTATTCTTCTTGTGAGAGGGGCTCCTTTGCAAATACTAGTGAACCAGGTCGTCTTTGGCTTGCCCAATTCTTTTATTAAAGATGTGATACAGTGTTAATCTATAGAAATGAAATTGTTTATCTAGGGGCAAATTGTAGGGGTCTTGAATTTGTCCAGATGAAGTGATCCTATCGTCTGTGAGCCATGTTCCTATTCTATCAAGATTTTTAGATTTCCACCAGTTCTTAGCTTCACTAAATTCTACAGGGAATTTAGGATGATAAAACAGTGGTGTTAAAGGTGACATTTTTAGGGGGGCGTGGCCTAACGGGAGATGCAGCAAGACGTGCCCGGCATCAGCTCCAACCCAATACCCAGACAATCCAGGGTAATCTGCCCTAATCCCCAACAAAAAAAACCTTTAAGCACCAGCACGAGAGTAAGGGGGTGCAGGGGAAGAGGAGGACAGAAAAAATTTGAAAAATAGGGGCTAATTGACACGCCGCGTGGTCGAGGCCTGGTGCATCCGGCCTCCCCGGCGATCAGCAGCAGCAGCAGCACAGCAGAGCAGTGCAGCAGGGGCGACCCAAGCAGCCCACTTTTAACCCCCAACGATCATCACCTGCCACTGGAACAAAGTAAGTGGTTGAGGCCTCCACCACCTGGTCCCCCGCTGAACTCGCGTCAGAGACTGAAAGAGGTGCCAGACTTCAATGAGAGGCTGCTCTGGGAGGTAAGCGGGACACAGTACACCGGATCCCTTCCTCACCATCCCTACACAAGTAGTGCATCAGCATAAAAAAAAAGGGTCAGCCTAGACCCCAACATCTAGAGTGGCACAACTCTAATTGACACAGCACTTAGAAGGGGCAGGAGGCCATCTTGAGACACAACCACCAGGAGGCCCCCCCCCCCCCCAGACAAGGCTCCAAAATGGGGCCCAGACCGCACTAATAGCAGCCTTTTTAACCCCCACAGGGGAGTCCCCAACTGGACAGCCTACAACAGCACAATTACTGCCTTCAACTCATCTGTTAAAAGATTTAAGAGACAGAATCACAACCCAGCATCTCTCCTAACTTAATAAAACGAGTTGTGAGAAACATGTCACAAATAAGCTGGCAAGACTTATCTAGACAAGTTTCACTAGGATTGTAAATATGTTAAACAATTCAAAAAGCAGGATGCATTAACTCACTGAATTACGCAAGTCACCTACATGAGCCGGCAACCAGAAAAGCTCTAGCCTACCTAAACTCTCATGCTCAACTAAGCAAAATCCCTAGCCAGCTTCACCTACAGCACAGAGTAAGAAGACGGCAACCTCTATAGATCACACCCTCAGGACAAGGCAGCATCATGGCGGCTCGCAGCAGCACCAAACCCCCCAAAAAAAAAAAAAACGAGTAGAAACATCCATGAGTTTTACAAAGCTCCAAATGATGCGCCATTATTCCCGCACAACTCAAACTCGACGGTCAGAGAGGGAGAGCCGGAGGTAGCACATGCTCAGGTGGAACTAACAGACAAATACATGGAAAAAATAAAACTGATGTTCCAAGAACTAATGACGACTGCTATCACTGACCTGAAAAGGGAGCTGCATCGCCTGGGACAAAGAACGCAGCTGTTAGAGGAGCAAACGGACCAGATAGCAGAAGCCCAGATGCATGATCAAGAGGTAATGGCGCAACACTCCACACAGATAAAAGAGCTGACCGACAAGGTTGAAGATCTTGAAAACCGCTCACGAAGACATAACATAAGACTGAGAAATGTCCCAAACAGCATTTCAGACATACTGCAATACTCAAAAGCGGTCATACTTGGGATCATTCCCACAAGCAGCGAAGCAGACTGGGCTATTGAAAGAGCGCATAGGGCCCATGGCCCAACAAAAGCTAACAACCAACCTAAGGATATAATAATAAGATTTGCCAAACAAAGCGCAAGAGACCTGATACTCACAGCAGCGAGAAGGCTCAAAGAAATCAAAGGTCTGGACAACTCATCTATACAAGTATACATGGACTTGGCTCCGGCCACGCTGCAGAAAAGAAAGGAGATGAAACCCATGCTGGAGATATTGTCCAGCCACAAAATCCTCTACAAGTGGGGTTTTCCATTTTCACTAATTTTCCAGCGGGGCAGATCCACTTACAGAGTACACACAGTGGAAGAAGCTGAGATCCTCCTGAGAAAGCTGAATTTACTAGTAGAGGATAGAGACGCAGAAAGGAGAAGTCCAAGACCCAGACCCAGTCTTGCCAAGATGTGGCAAGTATCGGCCAAAAAAACAAAAACAGCAGCCTTCAGTAGGGGGCCTCTTCTAGAGCAAGCTACAGGAGGAGGTCTGGACACCGCTCCGTCAGCCGGCTGCGAGGATCCCGATGCTGATCATTGAGAAAGAGTATTGAACACTTTTTTTTTCCCATGAGCAGGTTGAGCCGAAGAAATTGCAGCAAATAGCTAAAATGTTTAAGGTATGTTAGAGATAGTTAGATTGTTATATACAGATATGCAGAACTAGCTGTAGCGGAGCTCTTGAGGTGACTTAAATGATTTAGAGGGATGAAGATTAGGGGGAGTTTTGAGCCCTTAACAACTCCCCAGGTAGAACCCAGAGGAGGGAGTCCTCTCCCTAAGAGGTCAAACCCAGTAATGGGAGTAATAGCTACTGGCCTCAAGGTATGGAAACAGGTAGGGAGACAGGGAAACTACCAAATTGTTAGGAAATGTTTTAACCAGTTTATTGAAATGTTGAATTTAAGCTTCTGTATCTCTTTTGCTTTTCTTCTTAGTCTATCCAGTTTACAGGTGGTCTCGGCGCCCAAGGCACCCAAGGGGGGACCCCGGCGCGGGTCATGGTCCTTCAGCATTCAACACCCAGGTAACCTAACCGCCACACACTCCCCACAGAGAACATATACAGCTAACTACACGAAAAACCAATGGCTGACGTAGAGCACAACTTTTTAACACACAATGTAAGGGGCTTCAACTCTTAATTTAAAAGACGCAAAGCTTTCCTGTTTTATAAAAGATTCCATCCATCTGTCATATTTATGCAAGAGACCCATTTCGCCCAGGGCAAAGTACCCACTTACCTACACAAGGAATTCCCAGTATTCTACACTTGCAACCAGAAAAGCAAAAAAGCAGGCTTAGCTACATTAATACACTGTGATTTCCCATTTGTAGTTGAAAAACAAACCAAAGACAAAGAGGGTAATTATCTAATATTAACAGGAACCATCCTAAACCTTAGAATCTCATTGGTTAATATCTATGCCCCCACCACAGCGCCCACCAGAGCGCTCACTAAATTGCTAAGCACCTTGAAGCAAAAAGACTGGGGCAAAATCATACTAGGAGGTGACATTAACCTTACGCTTGAGCCTTCTGTAGACAGATCAAGAGCAACCCATCCCACGCGTAACATGAAACAGCTCAAATAATCCACACACAAATGAGAGAGTTAGAGTTGACTGATGCCTGGAGGGGACTACAACCCTCGGAAAAGGAGTATTCATATTATTCCCCAACTCACAATTCCTATTCCAGAATAGATGTTCTCCTAACTCATACTTCGCTATTTAACCACACAGTGGATGCCCAGATCCACCCTTGCCCTTGGTCTGACCACGCACTAGTTAGCATCAAAATTCAACTGGGACTTAGCCTCACAACCCCTGGGAAGTGGAGCTTAAACGAGGCACTTCTAACCAATCCCGGATCGCTAGCACAAATAGAACATGACATTCAAGATTACTTCACGTTAAACATGGTCCCCGAGGCAAATATAGGGTGGGTCTGGGTAGCGCACAAAGCATACATTAGAGGCACCTTAATTAAACTGGCAGCTGCCAGAAAGAAACAGTAAATTCAAAAAAGAAAATGCCTTATTTAAAAAACTGCAGTACTTGGAAAAAGCAACTCAGGCCAAAGCTCCTGGGGTCTCTAGAACCCAGCTAGACAACACTAGACTAGAACTGGATGCGGTATTAGCCGCTAAAACTGAACAGGCCCTTAGGAAGACTAGGCATACGTTTTACGCCCAGGGTAACAATCCCCTACGCTTGCACGCAGACTCAACCTAAAGAAAAACTTAACTCATATCACCAAAATTAAAACGGAAAGTGGAGAAATTACAATGAACCAATCGGAAATAAAAGACATTCCACAAGTGCTACCAAGAAATCTACTCGGCAAAAACAAAAGGCAATAACTTCACAGTGCAGGAATTCCTTAACAGCCTAGACATTCCCAAAATCTCGGAGGGGGAATTAGACTCCCTAAATGCAGAGATAACCCCGTCCGAAGTTATTGACACTATAAAAACGCTTAAAGCAGGAAAAGCCCCTGGCCCGGATGGCTACTCAAACTTATACTATAAAAGCCTTGCAAAACACCTTGCCCCACACAAGCAAATTATTTAGTGAGATGCTATTAGGAGAGCCAATGCCAGTCGAGCTAAACCAGGCAGATGTAATCTTTGTCCCTAAACCAGGAAAGGATACTTTAAACCCAAGGAACTATAGGCCAATATCCCTTTTAAACGAGGACATTAAAATCCTAGCTAAGCTAATGGCAGCAAGGGTAGCCAAATTCCTCCCCAAACTAATACACAAAGACCAAGTGGTCTTTGTGCCGTACAGACAAGCTGGGGATAACATACAACATATTCTAAATGTTTCCCACATAGCTAAAAAGGTGAATATACCTCTCAGTCTAGTAGCCTTAGATCTAGAAAAGGCATTGGACTCAGTTGAATGGCCTTATTTACATGCGGTTCTAGATAAATTCGGCATCAGAGGCAAATTTACAAATCTAGTAAATACATTATACAAAGCACTGACTGCAAGCCTTAGGCTTCCAGGGGCTAATAGAGATCTTATAAACATACAGAGAGGTATGAGGCAGGGATGCCCCCTGTCCCCATTACTATTCGCTCTAGCCATCGAACCTCTTGCTTAGGCCATTAGGACATGCCCCACCATACATTCCAGGGTAATACATTCCAGGGTAATGCGGTCTTTGGAGGTTACCCAAAAGTCCCAAATTTGTGTGATCACTGAATCTGCTAGAACAAGTCTTTCTTGAATCATGATATAATTTAATTTCTGTTTGACTAATTGAAAGTTAAGAGCGTTTGTTTTCAATTTTTTGGCTATGTGGTTTTTGGTCCCCGACACTCCCCCCAATAGCAAAATCATGCTACAATAATCCAATGATTAAATTATCCCTGCAGGAGTGGAGGGGGGCGAACTCCAAGCGGCAGTTAACACACTCCCTTTCATCTCTCACGCCAGTCCTTTCGGGGTCCCAGATTATGAAGGAGTTAGAGGGGGTCTCAAAAGCGTGGTGGCTCTCGCGGAAACTAGACCTGCTAGGGGCATCGTTCCAAGATGGCAACCTCCTAAACTCTATACAATTCATAAATAAGTACAATCTACCAGACAGGGAGATATTTAACTATAACACGATATGCCACAGGGTCCAAGAACTGGTCAAATCCTGGGGTCCCCCACAGGACACCTGGTTTGCGAAAGTATGTGCGCAGAATCCCCTAGCCAGAGGCATAATTGGTACCCTTTACTCGCTTGCCAACAAGCCACTTAAAGACCAAAAGCCTAAACATGTCCTACAATGGGAACAGGAAATGGGAATAGAATGGGACACCCAGAGATGGGGAAAAATACACAAGGCACTGACTAAAGGCTCCCTCTTCTTTAGCTATTTAGAGACAGCAACTAAAGTACTACACAGGGTATACATGACACCTGACAGGCTAAATAAGATAAATCCGCTTTCCCCTCCTGAGTGCTTTAGGAACTGCTCAGATAGAGGAACCTTTGGCCACATCTGGTGGGACTGCCCAAGAGTACAGGCCCTGTGGCGAAGGGTAACTGCAATGATCTCTGAGGTATTAGACAGTACACCCCTCTAGGGAGACATGCTTACTGGGAATGCCAGTACTAAACGTTAGTAAGAACTATAACAAGTGGATACAAATGGTCATGCTGGCAACCAAAAGCCACATTGCAAAGAATTGGAAATCACCCCATTTAGACGCCCAAGAGGTTATAAAAAAATTAAACCACATCATGATTTATGAAAAAATGACGCATTCAATAAACAACTCCCTCTCCACTTTTAGTCAAATTTGGGACAGATGGATGGAGTCGGACAAGGCTATTTTAATTTAACAAAAACTTGATTTAGAATGGAAATTAGTACACTAGGAAGGGAAGGCGTAATCGGATGAAGCGGAGACTCCAGGCCGGGGTGACGGGTGTCTTGGGCGTTGACAACTACTGGGGAATTGAGTAAACTGAAGAGGATAGACAGGAAGAAGGAGGGGAAAAAAAAAAGCAAGGAAGATACAGGTAATAAGTTTATTGACTTGTTTATTCATTGTTTGTTCGATGTTATACTTCCCATATACTAGGTGAATAATGTAAATCTCGAGCTATGCAAAATTGAACATCTATATATATTTATATGGAAAGACAACAAGTTAGCTCACATGTAAGAATTTGACAAGTTTAGTATTGAGAAGTCAATTGCTAGATAAGGAATAGCTAGCAGGCGTTTCCTGCAAAGTTGAGAAAACGGAAAAAGGTTATGGTGGACACATAAAGCAGACACCCAAAATTGTCAGGACAGGAAAACCATTATTGACAACAAAGTTGTACAAGATATCTAAAATATTGTTATAAAATCCTGTTTATGCAAAACTGTGTTGGACCTGCGAGTCAAACAACATTGTGTTACTGAATACTGCTTATGTGTCAATAAAAAGAAAGTGACATTTTTCAGAAGTGATTTATATCTTGAACAGACACATGAGCAGCATGTGAGGGAGAGTTTAAGTATTGGATCTATCGGTTTCTGTAGAAGAGAAAGAGGGTTTGTTATCCAAGCTATTTTATCTCAGGAGCTCATTATGTAATTTTCAATAGATACCCAGGCAGGCTGATGAGGAATAGAATGGGTAATCGGGATGAAAGCCAATTGAGCTGCCTTATAATAAAATGTAAGGATTGGGCCCTCCCCACCTTCTGTGTTTAAGCATAATTGACCTGGCAATTTTTGAGGGTCTATTTAGCCAAATACATTTTAAATTCTGCTTTTGGAGTGTTTCATTAAATCTTTAGATGCTACTGAGATAGGCAGAGTGCGGAAATGGTATAGAAGTCAGGGCATAAGATTCATTTTAATTGCATTGATTGGGCCTAGCCAGGAAATATGGTATCTAGACCAAGAAGCTAGGTCTTTTGTACATTTTGAAAATATTGATTGGTAATTCGCTTTATAGAGATATTCCAATTTTGGGGTAATATTTATCCCCAAATATTTGATTTGGGATATAGGCCAAGAAAAATTATAATTATCATGGAGGAATTTGTTTTCATCTGGGGTTAACTAAAGGGGCATTGATTTAAAGGTAGCCCTTAGACTTATCCAACTGCACTGAACCAAAAAAGCATAAGCAGTAGTAGAATAGTTTATGTGCAGGTGATTGTGTGTGGTATATGTTTTGATGTAAGGACAGTATACCTTAGTAACCTCTAACCCCATTCCTCTTGCCTTCCGCCACTTATGTACAAAATAGTGAAATGCACAGTAGATAAGCAAATACCTATCTGTGCAGGAGTTTAGTACATGATTGTAGCAGAAACAGCTCCTGTAATCAGATTACATATGGGTCTGCACTGTCAGCAACCCCTGTCAGCAGTATACAGTTCACTGCATGTTGTACACACTAGCAGAGCATAGTCTGCTTAATTTTAGTTTATAGGAGTAATTGAATAGCCTTTGTAACTATAAAATTAGACAGACAGATGGATTCTATATGTACATATTAAACATGTTATGTTGGGTAGAAAGGTGATTGAACAACCCACCACTGTATATCCAGGAAACAAATTATGTATCACACAGGCCAGGAAACCTATTTTAGTAGTAGTAGGTAGTAGTGGTTGTTGAGTATTCTCGGTATAGGCCCATTACCTCTTTTATATCATTTCCTAATGACCTATTTTGACATAGTACCCTACACATTGTCTAGGATCCAGCCTAGCTCAGCACAAGTCACCTACTTTTGGGCACTGTGGTACCAGTCACCCAGTTTTGCACCTTTCCATGTCCTGGCACCACCAGCCCTTGCTTTTACACCCCATGGGAGGGGAGAGATGTGTCCATGTGCAATCTACACATACCATGAGAACGATGAGATTTGCAGGCACCATAGCCACATGCAGACATCCACCTTGATTGAGTAGTGGACAACGGAAGAGACACAATGGGAGGTTCAAGTTGGGTACGTGGATGTGCAATTTGTTTTCTGTTTGATGTTTGACTGGCCTATTGCTCAAACCCCCAATAAAATGTTTACCCATCCCCAATAAAGTGTTTTTCTGTTCAACAATGACAAGATTGAGAGCCATTTATACTGTTTTTGTAAAGAGAATCTCTGTACTCTACTATGCGGTGAGAGTTCCAGAACGTGCCAGTCCTGCAGGCCCCGTATTATGACACTTAGCAATCCATTCACAATACCTATCCTCTCTCAATACCTATCCTCTCTCAATACCTATCCTCTCTCAATACCTATCCTCTCTCAATACCTATCCTCTCTCAATACCTATCCTCTCTCAATACCTATCCTCTCTCAATACCTATCCTCTCTCAATACCTATCCTCTCTCAATACCTATCCTCTCTCAATACCTATCCTCTCTCAATACCTATCCTCTCTCAATACCTATCCTCTCTCAATACCTATCCTCTCATTTGAAAATTTGAAAACTCTAGTGCTCAGGAACAGCCAAAGATTTAAAAGGTAGCCCTTAGATTTGGGATATAGGCCAAGAAAAATGATAATCATGGAGGAATTTGTTTTTGTCTGGGGGTTAAATGAACGGCATTGATTTAAAGTTAGCTCTTAGACTTATCCAACTGCACTGAACCAAAAAAAGCATAAGCAGTAGTAGAATAGTATATGTGCCAGTGAGTTTGTGTGGTACGTGTCTTGGTGCAAGGACACTGTAACCTCTACCACCATGCCTCCCGCCATCCACCTCTGCATTTCCCTATTTTGTACATAAGCACATATCCCTCTGTGCAGGAATATAGTGCATGATTGTAGCAGAAGCAGTCTGAATTGTAATTTGTTTACATATGAGTCTGCACTGCCAGCAACCCGTTAGCAGTATACAGATCACTGCGTGTTCTGCCCTCTAGCAGAGGATAGCCGGATTCATTTTAGAAGAAATGAAATTGCCTTCATAAGTAGGACATTAAAGTCTTTCCACTGTAGTTAAGGATTCTGGGTACTAGGAACTTTCGTTTCCCTGTATGATACAATTACCATTTTGTCTTTCATAGAATACTTATTTTAATGTAGGAGTGGCTAATTAGGTAGTTTGGATACATACCTTAAGCCCGATATGCCACCAGTGTGTTTTGACTCTTTACATATTTTGATGCCATTTAGGTTATTAAAATTATACTTTTTCAGCCTAGTTCTGTCAAATACGATTTTTTCCATTGTGATTTCCGTAGCAATTTTGGTTGTTGTTTTTATAAGCAAAAACTCCAACAACAAAAATTTCTTAGAGAGACATAAAAAGGGAATTTTCTATTGAGATAATTTAGGGTCCACGTCACCTTTGGGACAAGAGAAACCTATGCGTCCAGCGAGGGAGCCCTTGGAGGTTTATAGGGGAATATCCTTCTTTGGATTTAATGTATACCCTATGTATGGTGTCTGTAGAAGGCGATGGCATCCAGGTCGTTCTATTGGTTTTACTATTTTACCCTTCCCTATGACCTGTGTAATAATAGCCAATGGGCTTTTATTAAGGGTGTGATTGGAGTAGGTGAAGAGTACTCTTTTTCTCTTTTTTTGCTTTGCGCCTGTCATGTCACAGGGTCCACTCTGCACAGGGCTCCTTTCTACACCTTACCATTTGGAGCTGTCAGCAGAATTTCTTTAGCCTTTCATCAGATAATACAGTCACAGAGCATGGAAATCCCAGCATCCATGAAAAATGCATAGCTCTACCACTTGTCTTAACTGGCTTTATTCAACAGGTTTAAGCATAATTATTGGAAAGATGCAATGGTAACTAAAACACATTAACAAAAAGTAATTATTAAACAAAGGTGCCATTAAACACTATTACCTGGTAACATAATTAAGATCTCTAGATCAGAAGGCCAAAATAACCTGATTACTATGAGCCGTTGCAAAATAGGTTATTGGTTAGTAGTTGGGAGGAGGCCTTCGATGATAAAATGTCCCATTGGAAGCACTGTGTCATCCTCACAAAGAACCTCTTATATCTGCCTTTGCAAACAATAATTTGATTACACCTTCATAAACAAGATCACACAGTATTGATTACCACAAAACTATGAAATAATACAGATCATGCATGTTTAACATGACGCTAATCACTATAGCACTAATCACTATTTCAAACTGATATAATGCACCCAGTTTTACAGTACAGTGAAACAACCACCTCTATAGTACAGTGCACATACCGGGAGCAAAACATGGTACCACCAATACAGTGAATCCCTTAGCCTAGAGACCTATTGCAAAGAGAATATTTCACACAGCCCTGACTGGCACATGGTGGATTGTGACAGCATTGCTTGTTAGTTTTACCATAGATATCAATAGAGATTTATTTTGGAGATTTTAAGATCCCTTTTTTGGGGCCAATGATAAATTGGTGGTTAATTACTGGGGATTTATTTGCTAGTAAAATCCTAATATTCAGTGTCGCTCATTAATATGCTAATGTGTAAACAAGTTCACTCTTCCTATACTCCTCTGTTATCCTTCAGCAAGAACTTAAAAAATAGTCATCTTCTAACAGAGTATTACAAACTTTTTTGGAGGGTCCACTGCCGAGGGTCTCGGTGCACCACCTGGACATTGCCGAGGGTCTCGGTGCACCACCTGGACATTGCCAAGGATCTCGGTGCACCACCTGGATATTGCAGAGGTTCTTGGTGCACCACCTTGATATTGCCAAGGGTCTTGGTGATTATTCTACCTGGTTTGTAGCACTTAAAATTTGTAAACAATATAATATATTATCTAGGCATACGCATATTTTTTTGTGCATTTTATCAATGTTGTTTACCCAGTTTTTGTAATCCCCGGTTGGACCACTTGAGTGAAGTCCACAGACCACTCACGATCCATAGTTTGGAAAACTCTGCTCTATGATATTTATTCTCTATTTATAAAGTTTCAATATTGAAACTTGAATGCTGAAAAACAAGATAATATAAAATGTAAACTTATTGGACTTGAGGCCCATGCTCCAAAAGCTTAAAATTTGACATATGCCGACAAAACCGGATTTAAAAAGAAGTAGAAAAAAAAAAAAAATCACTGCACAACAGTGACCTTGAGTACAGCAGACATGTCACTGCTACTAGCAGGTTACAAGTGAGGATCTCAGTAAGACAATACACTGGCAGGTTATATGGGACTGTACTATTACAGCATGCTATAAATGTGTCTGGTGTTACATCTAAATCAAAGGTTTATCACATGATTGCACATAAGAAGCTTATAATCTTTATACAAGTCACATTTCAAACAGATTTGTTGTAAACTGGGCAAGAAGTCAATGTGGTAAGAGGGCTATGGGGAGGGCAGGAGGCGAAGGCGAGAGATGCAGGAGGCAATAGGCGAGAGGGGCAGGAGGCGAGAGGGGCAGGAGGCTAAGGCGAGAGATGAAGGAGGCAATAGGCAAAAGGGGCAAGAGGCGAGAGGAGCAGCAGGCGAGAAGGGCAGCAGCTAAGGTGAGAAGGACAGGAGGTGAGGGCAGCGGCAGGCTAAGATGAGAGGGGGCAGCAGGCCACTGTTAGTACCTGGAGCCTCTTCTGCAGGTCAGAGATCACAGCACATTAGTGAACATGATCAGATATAGGAGCACTTCATCTGAGAGAGCCCTGTTTACTGAATCACATCACTCTTATACTAGATCACGTTGACACTCCTATATAATATTTTTATACTAGACTATATTGACAACTGTCCTGTCGCTCTGCTTTATCACATTACGCTTACACTAGATGACATTGTCCCCTGTCTTATCAATCACTCATCTACATCACACTGCACTTACAGTTGCCCTCTATCCTATATCACATTACCCATACCATATTGCCCCCTGTCCTAAGTCTCTCCAACATCACATTGCACTTATACTAGATCACATTGCTCCCTGTCCCATCACTGTCCTACATCACATTGCACTTATACTAGATCACATTGCCTTAAGTCACCTCTACGGTCTCATAACTAACCCTGTAAGCATAGAGGGGTGTTTCTGTGACTGACAGCTTCGCTGACAAATCAGCCCTCTCCTTTTTTCCACTAAGGCGAGTACCTGCCACATTTCCACCAATAAGAGCTCGCGGAGGCGGGTCCGAGCTCCTCATGGCTCCTATCAATGAATGAGTCCTACAGACCCCCAACTCCAGGTCTCCCATACTCACCGGAGACGCCGGGCATAGATACCAGTAAAATGTCCAGAAGCAGCACCAGGACCGTGAGGGGAATAAGACACCGAGAGCGCCGCATAACGATCTGCTCACTGACAGATAGAACTGGAGGAGGGCGGGACACAGCGTCAGGAATTACGTTAGTGGGCGGGGCTTGTGTGTGATTGGGGCTGCAATTGAACTTGGCCTTGAAGAGCAAAGAGAGGACTGCGCATGTGTTACCTACACGTGGATCTAGCGCCTGTCACTTCTGTACGAGTAGAGGAGAACAGTATTGTAATATGTAATGTAGTGACACTGCACACAGACACACGCATATATACAGTTACATACTAATGGAGGTGGAAAAGACTTTTAGCCCATCAAGTTCAACCTTTTTAGATCTTCGCCGATCTGCAATATGAGGATTAAAAAAAAAAAACATTGAAACTTTGCCAGTCGTCTCAAAAGGGAAAAAAAGAATTCCTTCTTGATCCCAGATACTGGCGATCAGACTCCTCCCTGGATCAATACTCCCTCTCTAATTATCCAGGATAACCCTGAATGCCCTTTTTTTTTTAAAATAAATCCAGTCCCTTTTAAAGTTATCTATCGATTCCGCTGTCCCCACCTCCTTTGGTAGAGAATTCCACAGATTAACCACCCTTACTGTGAAGAACCCTTTTCAAACCTTGTGTGTTAAGAATACTCCTCACAGAGCCAGCAGCAAAACTGGAAGTGGGCGCTAGATGGCAATGACGCTGTTTGAACATTACCAGGAAAGGGCAAACACAGCGCCCAGTAAAACACATCCAGAGCCCCCGAGCCAGAAGCCCTCCCCAGCCCCCCATTCCAAGTAAGGAGCCCCCAACCAAGTTCCAAGAACACCCCATCCGGATCGAATAGACTCCCCCTGACCATGAGTATTCTTCATTCAGATCCCACTCTGTGCCCTCACCCTGAGCAGGCCCCCGATCCTGGGCCAGGAGCCCCCAGCAGACACCCACCTGAGCAACCCGCCATCCAGAGCCAGGAGCCCCCGGCAGATTCTCACCCCGAGCAACCCCCAATCCAGAGGCAGGAGCCCACCTTGTGTGTTATGAATCTGTTTATGTTCCCCCGGGCAGTGCCTGCAAAACAGCAACAGCGCCATCTAGCGCCCACTTGCCGTTTTGCTGCTGGCGCTGAGTGGCGTATTCACAATAGGTCCCCCCTTTCTTTCTTTACAGTGAATTTTTTTTACTTCTAACCTCAAAGGATGTCCTCTTGTCAGTTGAAACCCCTCTTGGCACAAAAAAGCTCCCCTGACAAATACTTATATTGACCTTGGATACATTTATATTCCCACCTTAGATGCCTTTTTTCTCGAAAAAATACCATATATACTCGAGTATAAGTCGAGTTTTTCAGCCCTTTTTTTAAAGCTCAAAAGGCCCCTGTCGGCTTATACTCGAGTCACTCTTCCCCCCCGTGTATCTCTAACCCCCCCGTCTCTCTTCCCCCCCTTGGCTCTTTCCCTCCCCCTCCCTTATCATCATCAACCCCCCATAATCATCATCCTAAACCCCCCTCCTCATCCTAAACCCGCCTCCTCACTTTACCCCTCTAAATACCTCCCCCTCTCCTTTTCCCCTCACCTCCATCTGCAGCTGCTCCTTCGCTCCTCCGCGCTCCATCCGTCTGCGTCGCGCCAAGACGCAGCCGGAAGTAGCGTGGAGGAGAAGCTGCAGATGGAGGTAAGTGAGGGGAAAAGGAGAGGGGGAGGTATTTAGAGGGGTAAAGTGAGGAAGGGATTTTAGGATGAGGAGGGGGGTTTAGGATGAGAATGGGGGGTTAAGGATGGGGGGGTTGAGGATGAGGATGGGGGTTGAGGTTGAGGAGGGGGGTTTAGGATGAGGAGGGCGGTTGAGGATGAGGATGGGGTGTTGAGGATGAGGAGGGGGGTTGAGGATGGGGGGTTGAGGATACATGGAAGAGAGAGGGGGGAGGGGAAGAGACACAGGAGAGGGAGAGTGGTGGAGAGACACAGGGGAGGGAGAGGAGAGAAGAGACACAGGGGAGAGAGAGGGGGGGACAAGAAAAGGGCACACAAGAGGGGGACACAGAGGGCATAAGAGGGACACAGGGGGCAGCACATTTCCCACCCTCGGCTTATACTCGAGTCACTCATTTTACCCAGTATTTTATGGTAAAATAGGTTCCTCGGCTTATACTCGGGTCGGCTTATACTCGAGTATATACGGTAAGTTTAATTTGGTTAGTCTTTCTTCATAACTTAGCCCTCCATTCCCCTTATTAGTTTTGTTGCCCTTCTCTGTACTTTTTCCAGCTCTAAAATGTCCTTTTTATGAATTTGTGCCCAACATTGTACTCCACATTCCAAATGAGGGTGTGCTAGGGATTTGTATAGTGGCAGAGTTATATTTGCTTCCCTGGCTTCTATACCCTTCTAAATACATGCTAATATTTTATTTGCCTTTGCAGCTGCTGCTTGGCTTTGAGCACTGTTACCTAGGTGGTTGTCCACAAGCACTTCCAAATCCCTTTCAATATCTTATACCCGTAGATTTGCACCATTAAGATTATAAATTGCATGGCTATTTTTTCTTTCCCATATGCATAACTTTACATTTATTATTTATTCTTTGTTTATTCTTTATGTGTTATAAATAAACGATAAATAACGCGCCAACATATTCCGTAGCGCTGTACATAAGATACGTTCAAGACAAAGATACATACAAATTAACAAATAGCAAGGCAATGAGGGCCCTGTTTTTGAGCCTCAAATCCATAGTGCTTTCCCTAAAGCACCTTGTGGGATTGAAACTCGCAGACTTACAACCTAAAGGTATTGTGTGAGGAAAAGGAGGGAGAGAGAGGTGAGAGTGTGTTAGGATGGAAGGTGATATATATATATATATATATGTATTAATTAGCTGCTTTGGTATGCTCATTAGGATTACAGTTTTCTTGTCTGTCTCCGTAGTGGCCAAAATAAAGACCTCCATGTTATCTGACATTTAGACCCCTCTCTCTATAATAGACCAGTCCCCAGACAGAGCTACCTATACCCCTGGATGACACAGTTAGGAGGAGATAGACAGCTATACTTAAGGGGAAAGCAGACAGTTTAAAATCTAAGAAAAAAATAGCTTTTACTTATTTTAAAGTGCATTCTGTTTTTAATAGCAATCAAACATGTGAGCTTTACCATAACAGGATAGGTGCCATCTGCTACCTAAGGTATAGTGTGTATCCCACATAATTTGGGGAAAGGGAAAGATAATTGTTTTACAGAAAGGTGATCTGACCACCCTACATATGTTTTGGCTGTTTTATTGACCACAACAGTCGCCTACTTTGTATAGAAAAGTTGCAAGGGAGGGGCCCAACTTGATTTTCACCAGGGCCCTCTGGTCACTGGCTCCACCACGGTTACTGTTGTCATGAAATACAGCTCTGAGTGCAGATTAGTGATCTGGTACCTATCTCTCTAATATCTAACATATTTGTCTAAAATAAGTATCAAGAATACTGTATGAAACATTGCTCCTTTAGAAGATGAAACATTCCAATGGCTTATCCATCCTTCTAACACACTAACAATAATCAAGATGATTTGGTGAGTAAATAAAAACATTTTTTTAATTATTTCAGAAAAACTGGGGCTTGGCTAGCAGTGAAAGGAGCTATACATGTGCAGCTCTTGTTCCTGCAGCCTACAGCAAGGAATAATAACTGATAAAATCATAAATTGGGGGTTCATCTTAGAGTAGACTAGTACCCCATAATTTGATGAGTAACCTAATACCGAACTTGAAGTAGATTAGTACCCCATAATCTGATGAGTACCCTAATACCAATCTTAAAGTAGATTAGTACCCCATAATCTGATGAGTACCCTAATACCAAGCTTGAAGTAGATGAGTACCCCATAATTTGATGAGTACCCTAATACCTAGCTTGACGTAGATTAGCATCCCATAATCTGATGAGTACCCTAATACCTAGTTTGAAGAAGATTAGTACCCCATAATCTGATGAGTACCCTAATACCAAGCTTGAAGTAGATTAGGACCCCATAATCTGATGAGTACCCTAATACCAAGCTTGAAGTAGATTAGTACCCCATAATTTAATGAGTACCCTAAAACCAAGCTTGAAGTAGATTAGTACCCCATAATCTGATGAGTACCCTAATACCACGTTTGGAGTAGATTAGTACCCCATAAACTGTTGATTGAAGTGGTTGCCAACCTGCAGCTCAGCCTAAAAAAAAGAAGGCACATGGTGAAAATGCAGGCCATGAAGAAAGAAAGCTGAGACTTGCATATAGTCCTACAAGAATGGTGAGGATCCCTCTAAATTCATGAAATCAGAGAAGGGAAGACACAGCAACATAAAATAAAACCCTTAGAGCCCTGAGAGAAAGCCGATGAGTCTGCAGAGAGGAATGACTGGGGTGAATTGTGGGGTCGGAGTATTCTTCGTGAACAGCAGAGCTGCTCGGTGGGATCTCTGCCTTTGGAGAAGTGAGCTAGGGCAGCATGGAAAGAGTGGTGAAGCAAGTTTCGAATTGGCTGATACTTCCCATAGACATACAGCCGTCATGCTCCAGCCATTGGCTGTCCTGAACACTCCTTCATCTACTCTAGGTGGAGGGAACCATGGGGAACGGCCACAAAATGTAAAAACACCCATCAAAAATTGCCTGCCATGTGTAATGTAAACTGATTTTTTTTTTGTCCTTATTATATCTTCAATAAAAAGATTAAAACAAAACCAACCTGCTCTGAAACATGATGCAGAGTATGTCTCTTTAACCAAATTCATCAGAAGATAGAGCCAAATCATAGAAAAAGTCGGTTATATTCTCCTAAGTTCATAACAACATTAATTAAAAGAAATAATAAGTATATAAATAAGCAAGTATATTGGATTTCCTTAGTTTGTTGAAACAAGGAAACTCACAGCATAAGACCCTCATACCATTTTACTATAAAGGATTCACATAACTAAGAATGCCACCTCACCCATCTAAACCCACTAAAAAATACCAAAGGCAACAAAAGAGTTAAAAAAGAGTTCTCAAATTATAGGGAATGCTTCAATCAGAGATACGATGCAGATAGGAGGGCGAGAGAATTGTGAACAGGATGAAATCAATCAGAAACACGAATATAAAATCCTATACCAGAAGACTGTTGCTCTTTTCAAAATGGAGATACTAAAGGATATAGCATCAATTGGAAAGAGAACTGATGAAATCATCGCATCAGTGCAATCTCTCAGTTCCACTCAGGGCATGCAAATTATCCACAAACAATGAGAGCAAATCGAGGACCTGGATAATAGGTCAATAATGCATAATGTGAGATTGAGAGGAATTTCAGAAAAGTACAAAGATACCAGAGACATAAACATGAGGATAGTTCAATTACTACTACCAGATGTTCCTTCTGATGAGATGGTCACAGATAGAGCACATAGAGCCCTGACTCATCCAACACAGAACTAGGCGAGAGATATTGTGGCGTGTTTCCACCATTTTTCCACAAAAGAGGGTGTGCTTCTGGCTGACAGACAAAAAAGTGAATTGATATTTGAAAATGAGAACATATAAACCTATCCAGGCCTTTCGCCAGTAACATTAAGTGGAGAAGCTTAAGGCCTTTATTAATGATACTACAAAAACACAGATTTGGTTTCCTTTCAAGCTGCTTTTCTCCACCCATGAAGTGTCATACAGGATTAAGAACCCAGAGAACAGCATGCAGTTATATCAAAGGCTGGAGATTCTTCTGTCTACTCCAACACACCAAGGGAAACATACTTTTAGCTTTCCTTTGCCACAATGTGAACAGACCAAAGACAAAAGAAACAAGAATTGGCAATTGCTTAACTCTTTATCATAATGATTTAAATGTAATTTCGCACAATGTCATTGGATTTTATGTACCATATAATAGAAGTGTTTTTTTTTACTTTAATAATTCATAGGAGCCAATGTTTCTGCTACTGCAGGACACACTTTGTTTAGGCAACATCTTACAGAATTCTAACATTCAAATGTTCTGAATTGTATATGTCCTCGAACAGCTATATTTTTACATAAGCGTCACGCCTAGGAGGAAACACTAGACTTTGGGAACTAATGACTACTGGGGTCCATGGGGTACAATAACATCATTTCTACCATTTTCCTAAAACCAAATACTTAGGTGATTGGGTGATCACCACTATTTAATATTGCATAGAATACCATGGGAATTGTTTTGCTTTTGCAATGTTTATGACATCCATGGGCTCCTATGGACTTTTCGGGACTGAGCGAATTAATATGAGCCCTGGGGGGGCACAGGTTAAAGTGACACAACTAGTTCCTTTTTTCAAATACATTGCCCCACCATCTGGATACATGGATTGGTATTGCCCTGTTGGCATGAGTTGGTTTATATTGCCTGTGGTATGATTGAATCCCAATAAAGCATGTCACCTGAATTCCAGGGGAATAGGGTCAGAGTTATGGGTATTTGGTTGAGGGGGTTTAGGAAGGCTTTAGAGATTCAGGGAAGAGCCATCAGAATCCTATGAGCCCTGGTTATTCAATTAAGTGAAGGGTGACCGTTATTGTCCCCTTATATATATATATGTATTAATTAGCTGCTTTGGTATGCTCATTAGGATTACAGTTTTCTTGTCTGTCTCCGTAGTGGCCAAAATAAAGACCTCCATGTTATCTGACATTTAGACCCCTCTCTCTAGTCCCCAGACAGAGCTACCCATACCCCTGGATGACACAGTTAGGAGGAGATAGACAGCTATACTTAAGGGGAAAGCAGACAGTTTAAAATCTAAGAAAAAAATAGCTTTTACTTATTTTAAAGTGCATTCTGTTTTTAATAGCAATCAAACATGTGAGCTTTACCATAACAGGATAGGTGCCATCTGCTACCTAAGGTATAGTGTGTATCCCACATAATTTGGGGAAAGGGAAAGATAATTGTTTTACAGAAAGGTGATCTGACCACCCTACATATGTTTTGGCTGTTTTATTGACCACAACAGTCGCCTACTTTGTATAGAAAAGTTGCAAGGGAGGGGCCCAACTTGATTTTCACCAGGGCCCTCTGGTCACTGGCTCCACCACGGTTACTGTTGTCATGAAATACAGCTCTGAGTGCAGATTAGTGATCTGGTACCTATCTCTCTAATATCTAACATATTTGTCTAAAATAAGTATCAAGAATACTGTATGAAACATTGCTCCTTTAGAAGATGAAACATTCCAATGGCTTATCCATCCTTCTAACACACTAACAATAATCAAGATGATTTGGTGAGTAAATAAAAACATTTTTTTAATTATTTCAGAAAAACTGGGGCTTGGCTAGCAGTGAAAGGAGCTATACATGTGCAGCTCTTGTTCCTGCAGCCTACAGCAAGGAATAATAACTGATAAAATCATAAATTGGGGGTTCATCTTAGAGTAGACTAGTACCCCATAATTTGATGAGTAACCTAATACCGAACTTGAAGTAGATTAGTACCCCATAATCTGATGAGTACCCTAATACCAATCTTAAAGTAGATTAGTACCCCATAATCTGATGAGTACCCTAATACCAAGCTTGAAGTAGATGAGTACCCCATAATTTGATGAGTACCCTAATACCTAGCTTGACGTAGATTAGCATCCCATAATCTGATGAGTACCCTAATACCTAGTTTGAAGAAGATTAGTACCCCATAATCTGATGAGTACCCTAATACCAAGCTTGAAGTAGATTAGGACCCCATAATCTGATGAGTACCCTAATACCAAGCTTGAAGTAGATTAGGACCCCATAATCTGATGAGTACCCTAATACCAAGCTTGAAGTAGATTAGTACCCCATAATTTAATGAGTACCCTAAAACCAAGCTTGAAGTAGATTAGTACCCCATAATCTGATGAGTACCCTAATACCACGTTTGGAGTAGATTAGTACCCCATAAACTGTTGATTGAAGTGGTTGCCAACCTGCAGCTCAGCCTAAAAAAAAGAAGGCACATGGTGAAAATGCAGGCCATGAAGAAAGAAAGCTGAGACTTGCATATAGTCCTACAAAAATGGTGAGGATCCCTCTAAATTCATGAAATCAGAGAAGGGAAGACACAGCAACATAAAATAAAACCCTTAGAGCCCTGAGAGAAAGCCGATGAGTCTGCAGAGAGGAACGACTGGGGTGAATTGTGGGGTCGGAGTATCCTTCGTGAACAGCAGAGCTGCTCGTGGGATCTCTGCCTTTGGAGAAGTGAGCTAGGGCAGCATGGAAAGAGTGGTGAAGCAAGTTTCGAATTGGCTGATACTTCCCATAGACATACAGCCGTCATGCTCCAGCCATTGGCTGTCCTGAACACTCCTTCATCTACTCTAGGTGGAGGGAACCATGGGGAACGGCCACAAAATGTAAAAACACCCATCAAAAATTGCCTGCCATGTGTAATGTAAACTGATTTTTTTTTTGTCCTTATTATATCTTCAATAAAAAGATTAAAACAAAACCAACCTGCTCTGAAACATGATGCAGAGTATGTCTCTTTAACCAAATTCATCAGAAGATAGAGCCAAATCATAGAAAAAGTCGGTTATATTCTCCTAAGTTCATAACAACATTAATTAAAAGAAATAATAAGTATATAAATAAGCAAGTATATTGGATTTCCTTAGTTTGTTGAAACAAGGAAACTCACAGCATAAGACCCTCATACCATTTTACTATAAAGGATTCACATAACTAAGAATGCCACCTCACCCATCTAAACCCACTAAAAAATACCAAAGGCAACAAAAGAGTTAAAAAAGAGTTCTCAAATTATAGGGAATGCTTCAATCAGAGATACGATGCAGATAGGAGGGCGAGAGAATTGTGAACAGGATGAAATCAATCAGAAACACGAATATAAAATCCTATACCAGAAGACTGTTGCTCTTTTCAAAATGGAGATACTAAAGGATATAGCATCAATTGGAAAGAGAACTGATGAAATCATCGCATCAGTGCAATCTCTCAGTTCCACTCAGGGCATGCAAATTATCCACAAACAATGAGAGCAAATCGAGGACCTGGATAATAGGTCAATAATACATAATGTGAGATTGAGAGGAATTTCAGAAAAGTACAAAGATACCAGAGACATAAACATGAGGATAGTTCAATTACTACTACCAGATGTTCCTTCTGATGAGATGGTCACAGATAGAGCACATAGAGCCCTGACTCATCCAACACAGAACTAGGCGAGAGATATTGTGGCGTGTTTCCACCATTTTTCCACAAAAGAGGGTGTGCTTCTGGCTGACAGACAAAAAAGTGAATTGATATTTGAAAATGAGAACATATAAACCTATCCAGGCCTTTCGCCAGTAACATTAAGTGGAGAAGCTTAAGGCCTTTATTAATGATACTACAAAAACACAGATTTGGTTTCCTTTCAAGCTGCTTTTCTCCACCCATGAAGTGTCATACAGGATTAAGAACCCAGAGAACAGCATGCAGTTATATCAAAGGCTGGAGATTCTTCTGTCTACTCCAACACACCAAGGGAAACATACTTTTAGCTTTCCTTTGCCACAATGTGAACAGACCAAAGACAAAAGAAACAAGAATTGGCAATTGCTTAACTCTTTATCATAATGATTTAAATGTAATTTCGCACAATGTCATTGGATTTTATGTACCAAATAATAGAAGTGGTTTTTTTTACTTTAATAATTCATAGGAGCCAATGTTTCTGCTACTGCAGGACACACTTTGTTTAGGCAACATCTTACAGAATTCTAACATTCAAATGTTCTGAATTGTATATGTCCTCGAACAGCTATATTTTTACATAAGCGTCACGCCTAGGAGGAAACACTAGACTTTGGGAACTAATGACTACTGGGGTCCATGGGGTACAATAACATCATTTCTACCATTTTCCTAAAACCAAATACTTAGGTGATTGGGTGATCACCACTATTTAATATTGCATAGAATACCATGGGAATTGTTTTGCTTTTGCAATGTTTATGACATCCATGGGCTCCTATGGACTTTTCGGGACTGAGCAAATTAATATGAGCCCTGGGGGGGCACAGGTTAAAGTGACACAACTAGTTCCTTTTTTCAAATACATTGCCCCACCATCTGGATACATGGATTGGTATTGCCCTGTTGGCATGAGTTGGTTTATATTGCCTGTGGTATGATTGAATCCCAATAAAGCATGTCACCTGAATTCCAGGGGAATAGGGTCAGAGTTATGGGTATTTGGTTGAGGGGGTTTAGGAAGGCTTTAGAGATTCAGGGAAGAGCCATCAGAATCCTATGAGCCCTGGTTATTCAATTAAGTGAAGGGTGACCGTTATTGTCCCCTTATGACATTTAGTTGGTACCACTTTAAGCTGACCAAATGGGCTTGCAATCTCTGACAGTTGGCTGTGCTTTCATCTCAGCATGAGCTGTCACATAGGCAGTCAGAAAAGCTGTCTTCATCTTTAAGTAGTCAGCAAACCCCCTTCACAGGCTGATCAAAGGAGTCATTTATTAATTGCTGTTTCAAGCTCCCAAGTACAGGGGTGGGGGGCGTCATTAGGAACTCTGTAAGTCCTTGATGAACAGGTGGCCCACATGGTGGGGAAAATAGAGCTTGAGGATTTGCTAAGAGAATGTTTGCTAATGGTACATTGGGGTTATTGATGCTGTAGCCCAGTGGTTTTCAACCTTTCTAGTGCCGTGGCCACTTGATAACATTTCCCAAGTTGTGGTGACCCCTAACAGTAAAATTATTTTCCTCCCCCCCCATGCCCCCAACACCCCAACCTGCCCACCCTTCACGCCCCCAAAACTCCAGCCACCCATCACGCCACCCCAACACCTTCCCCTTTATGCCCCCCCTCCCCCTTCTGATAAGTGCCCTTTATATGGTGATTAGTAAGCTTCATATGGGGGTTAACCACCATATCAGGGTACTAATCACCATATGAGGGCATTAACCACCCAATGAGTGCGCTAATTGGGATACGAGGGGCACTAATCACCATATGAAGCACACTAATGATTAGTGCCCCTCATATGATGATTAGTGTGCTTCATATGGTGAGTAGTCTAATCACTATTATCCCAATAAGGCAGATACATTTTTAGCCAATAGACTGAGGTCTGCCCCACAATACAATCTTATAAATCAAATAAAAATGGAAAATATGGAATTAATAGTGACCCAATTTTTAAAACTAATCTGTATGAGCAGACTTCCCCCGCAGACTAAAAATTAAAGAAACAGATGTTACAAGAGTGTCAGATTCAAATGCTTAATGAGGTGCAAAGGGACAAGTTGAATTCCCCTATAAGTTTGAAAGAATTAAAGGAAGCAATTAAAATCCTAAATTTAGGGAAATCACCAGGATCTGGTGGATATACAACAACCTTTTATAAAAAAAAAAATCATCATACTGTAGATTTAGTAATACCACATTTATTGCAATTATAAAATTCTAGTTTACAAGGGGACAAGATAACAGAAAAAATGCAATAAGCTTATATAACAGTTATACCCAAACAAGGCAAAGACGCATTACTACGTAAACATTTCCATTCAATTTCTCTGCTAAACATCAACATAAAATATTTCCTAACATTTTGGTGACTGAATTGATTTAGCTTCTCCCCTCACTTACCCATATGGACCATGTTGGGTTTATATCACATAGGCAGGATCTGGAAAAAGCCTTTTTTACTTTGATTTAGTCTTATTTGTTTCAAGATTTGCATAGAATTTGGTTTGATAGATCATTTGTTCAGACTCTAAGCATGTTATACAATAACCAAATGGTTCAAGTAAAAATGATGGGAAAACTTTCCCAGAAATTCCTTATAAAGAGGAGCGCAAGGGAGAGATGTCTGTTTGTAATAGCTATTGAACCTCTGGTACACTAACAAGACATCATTTTAATATAGCATAAATTATGATTGGGAATCAGCAATATAAATGTTCTCTATTTGCAGATAATATTTTACTAACAATTACGCCAGATTGTTACAGAGAATGTGGTCAGATGGGCACATTGAAGCATATAGTCTGGGATTGCTCAATAGTCAAGGCAGTTTGGCATAAACTTAAGCAAATCTTGATCCAGATTATTGATCTGAGAATCAATATAGAACCAATGCACTGCCTCCTTAGCTTATCACTACCCACAGAAATAAAGCAAAGTTGTCACAGTACATGTTGGCATTCATGGTTCCCTCAAAGAACTTTAGCTCCCCAGTGCCGGCAGCACTCATACAGGCCCAGACCACGACACTCACACCACCAAAAGTATACATCTATACTGAGGAAAAGTAGTTCAAATAATCCCTAAATTACAGATAAACGGATATGGTACAAATAACATAAAAACACTGATAGATGAAACCCTCAGTTTGAACGTAAACAGTGATGCAGAGAGAGTGGAGGCAGCATCTGACATCAGCAGGTAAATGCATATAGGGGGAATCAACACAACATATAGAAAACATGTATACACTGTAATAGAATCATACAAGGGGTGTATGTAAGTAGCAGACTTACCAGAGCCCTTTTTCCCCTTGGAAGTGAAAGAGTTAAGCCTGCTACAACAGACTGATTAAAAGGACTACTGAGCACTGATCAGGTTGGATTCAGTCTGGCTTGAGAGCCAGGAGAGACAGCTCTGCAGTCTGAAGCAAACCCACAGACTTTTGGAGCAGAAAAACTTACAGGCCTGTATATATAAACGCTTTATTTTGTATTCGTTTATGGTAGTGAGGAAACTACTATTTCTGTTTAGTCAGTGCTTCAAGGAAGCTAGGATTTGTTTTGTATTATTTTTTATTTGTACCTGCTAACCAACAGCCTTATTAAAATCCAGCCTCGTGAATAGGAGGCTTCCACTTAAACCCTACGTACGGCAAAATGTATCAGTTACAACGCTATTACATTCGCCCTGCTGCGAACAACGTGTGAGCTACGCAGCAGGGCCGTCCGTATGAACACTGCGAAAATGTACATGAGGAGTGACAGCCTGCGAGATGATCACGCAGGCTCCCGCACCTCATCAATTAGTGCAGGGGTCCTAAACAGGACCTCCGCGGCAGTCCCACACATAAGCCCTGCCATGGGGGGTACTCCAACTACCCCCCGGCACCTAAAATGAACCCCACTCTATGCGGGGGTCCCCATCGGGACCTCTGAAGTGTCCTCACATTAACACCTGGCTGCAGGGGTACATAGGGACCCCCGCAACCCCCACATTAACCCCTTGCAGCGGGGGTCCCCGATCGGCACCAATCATGACCCCGCTGCATTTCAATTTTTTAATTTCCCCCCTCGTGGGTCCTTAAAGGACCGTAAAGGTCCTGAAAGGACTCGCATTAAAAAAATTAACCCCATAACTCATGGGGGTCAATACAGATCCCCATAAGCCAATAATTAACCCTATAACTCATGGGAGTCAATACAGATCCCCATAAGCACAATAAGTAACCCTATAACTCATGGGGGTCAATACAGATCCCCATAAGCACAATAATTAACCCTATAGCTCATGGGGGTCAATACAGACCCCCATAAGCCAACAATTAACCCTATAACTCATGGGGGTCAACACAGATCCCCATAAGCACAATAATTAACCCTATAACTCATGGGGTCAATACAGACCCCCATAAGGCCTTAATTAACCCTATAACTCATGAGGGCCAATACAGACCCCCATAAGCCAATAATTAACCCTATAACTCATGGGGTCAATACAGACCCCCATAAGCACTTAATTAACCCTATAACTATGCAGGCACCCGGTATATGCTAATGACGTGGCGCGCGTGTGCCGGCACCCGGTATATGCTAATGACGTGGCACGCATGTGAGCGGAGGCCGGAGCAGAAGCAGGTAAGTGAGGGGAGAGGGGGAGGTATTTAGGGGGATTTAGGTTGAGGAGGGTGGTTGAGGGGGGTTTAGGTTGAGGAGGGAGGTTGAGGAGGGGGTTGAGGAGGGGGTTGAAGATGGGGGGTTGAGGATGGGGGGGTTGAGGAGGGAGGATGAGGATGGGGGTTGAGGAGGGGGGTTGAGGAGGGTGTTGAGGATGGGGTGGTTGAGTAGGGGGGTTGAGGAGGGAGGTTGAGGAGGGGGTTGAGGAGGGGGTTGAGGAGAGGTTGAGGATGAGGAGGGAGGTTGAGGATGAGGAGGGGGGTTGAGGAGGGGGTTGAGGATGAGGAGGGGGGTTGAAGATAGGGGGGTTGAGGAGGGGTTGAGGATGGGGGGGTTGAGGAGGGAGGATGAGGATGGGGGTTAAGAAGGGAGGTTGAGGATGAGGAGGGAGGTTGAGGAGAGGGGTTGAGGAGGGGGTTGAGGATGGGGGATTGAGGAGGGAGGATGAGGATGTGGGGGTTGAGGGGGGAGGATGAGGAGGGAGGTTGAGGATGATGAGGGAGATTGAGGAGGGGTTGAGGATGAGGAGGGGGTAGAGGATGAGGAGGGAGGTTGAGGATGAGGAGAGAGGTTGAGGATGAGGAGAGATGTTGGTGTGGGGGGTTGAGAAGGGAGGATGAGGATGGGGGTTGAGGAGGGAGGATGAGGAGGGAGGTTGAGGAGGGGGGTTAAGGATGAGGAGGAGGGGTTGAGGAGGGGGGTTGAGGTTGAGGAGGGGGGTTTGAGGAGGGGGGTTTGAGGAGGGGATGGAGGAGGGAGGATGAGGTTAGGGGGGGGGTTGAGGAGGGAGGTTGATGAGGGGGGTTGCGGAGGGGGGGTTGAGGAGGGAGGATGAGGAGGGAGGTTTAGGTTGAGGAGGGGGTTGAGGATGAGTAGGGGCTTGAGTTTGAGGAGGGGAGTTGAGGAGGGGGTTGAGGATGGGGGGTTGAGGATGGGGGTTTGAGGATGAGGGGGATGAGGAGGGAGGATGAGGATGAGGAGTGGGGTTGAGGAGAGAGGTTGAGAATAAGGAGGAGGGTTGAGGCGGGTGATAAGGGAGGGGGAAGAGACACAGGGAAGGGAGAGGTTGGAAGAGACACAGGGAAGGGAGAGGGGAGAAGAGACACGGGAGAGAGAGAGGGGGACACAAGAGGGGGACACAGAGGGCACAAGAGGGACACAGGAGGCAGCACATTTCCCACCCTCGGCTTATACTCGAGTCACTCATTTTACCCAATATTTTAGGTTGGGTTTAGGTTGAGGAGGAGGGTTGAGGAGGGAGCTTGAGGAGGGGGTTGAGGATGGGGGGTTGAGGACGGAGGATGAGGATGGGGGTTGAGGAGGGAGGATGAGGATGGGGGTTGAGGAGGGGGGGTTGAGGATGGTGGGGTTGAGGAGGGGGTTGAGGATGTGGGGTTGAGGATGAGGAGGGAAGTTGAGGATGAGGAGGGGGTTGAGGATGAGGAGGGAGGTTGAGGAGGGGGGTTGAGGATAGGGGAGTTGAGGAGGGGGTTGAGGAGGGGGTTGAGGATGAGGGGTTTGAGGAGGGAGGATGAGGATGTAGGTTGAGGATGAGGAGGGAGGTTCAGGAGGGGGGTTGAGGAGGGGGTTGAGGATGGGGGGGTTGAGGAGGGAGGATGAGGATGGGGGGTTGAGGAGGGGGTTGAGGATGGGGGGGTTGAGGCGGGGGTTGAGGATGGGGGGGTTGAGGAGGGAGGGTGAGGAGGGAGGTTGAGGATGAGGAGGGAGGTTGAGGAGGGGTTTGAGGATGAGGAGGGGGTTGAGGATGAGAAGGGAGGTTGAGGATGAGGAGGGAGGTTGAGGATGGCGGTTGAGGAGGGGGTTGAGGATGGGGGGTTGAGGAGGGGGTTGCGGATGGGGGGTGTGAGGAGTGAGGATGAGGATGATGAGGGAGGTTGAAGATGAGGAGGGAGGTTGAGGAGGAGGAGGAGGGGTTGAGGTTGAGGAGGAGAGGGGTTGAGGAGGGGGTTGAGGATGGGGGGGTTGAGGAGGGAGGTTGAGGAGGGGGGTTGAGGAGGGGGTTGAGGAGGGGGGGTTGAGGAGGGAGGTTGAGAATGAGGAGGGGGTTGAGGAGGGTGATAATGGAGGGGGGAAGAAACACGGAAGGGAGAGGTTGGAAGAGACACAGGGAAGGGAGAGGGGAGAAGAGACACAGGGAAGGGAGAGGGGAGAAGAGACATGGGAGAGAGAGAGGGGGACACAAGAGGGGGACACAGAGGGAACAAGAGGGACACAGGGGGCAGCACATTTCCCACCCTCGGCTTATACTCGAGTCACTCATTTTACCCAGTATTTTAGGTTGGGTTTAGGTTGATAAGGGGGGTTGAGGAGGGAGGTTGAGGAGGGGGGTTGAGGATGGGGGGGTTTGAGGAGGGAGGATGAGGATGGGGGGTTGAGGAGGGAGGATGAGGATAGGGGGTTGAGGAGGGGGTTAAGGATGGGGGGTTGAGGAGGGAGGTTGAGGGGGGGGGTTGAGGATGGGGGGGTTGAGGAGGGAGGTTGAGGATGAGGAGGGAGGTTGAGGAGGGGGTTGAGGATGAGGAGGGAGGTTGAGGAGGGAGGTTGAGGAGGGGGTTGAGGATGAGGAGGGAGGTTGAGGATGAGGAGGGAGGTTGAGGAGGGGGTTGAGGATGAGGAGGGAGGTTGAGGATAGGGGGGTTGAGAAGGGGGTTGAGGAGAGAGAATGAGGATGGAGGGTTGAGGAGGGAGGTTGAGGTTGAGGATGAGGAGGGAGTTTGAGGGGTGGGTTGAGGATGGGGAAGTTGAGGAGGGAGGATGAGGATGGGGGGTTGAGGACGGGGGTTGAGGAGGGGTTGAGGATGGGGGGGTTGAGGAGGGAGGATGAGGAGGGAGGTTGAGGATGAGGTGGGAGGTTGAGGAGAGGGTTGAGGATGAGGAGGGGGTTGAGGATGAGGAGGCAGGTTGAGGAAAGGTTGAGGATGAGGAGGGAGGTTGAGGATGAGGAGGGGGGTTGAGGAAGGGGTTGAGGATGAGGAGGGGGGTTGAGGATAGGGGGGTTGAGGATGGGGGGGTTGAGGAGGGAGGATGAGGATGGGGGTTGAGAAGGGAGGTTGAGGATTAGGAGGGAGGTTGAGGAGAGGGGTTGAGGAGGGGGTTGAGGATGGGGGGATTGAGGAGAGAGGATGAGGATGTGGGGGTTGAGGGGGGAGGATGAGGAGGGAGGTTGAGGATGAGGAGGGAGATTGAGGAGGGGTTGAGGATGAGGAGGGGGTAGAGGATGAGGAGGGAGGTTGAGGATGAGGAGAGAGGTTGAGGATGAGGAGAGAGGTTGAGGAGGGGGGTTGAGAAGGGAGGATGAGGATGGGGGTTGAGGAGGGAGGATGAGGAGGGAAGTTGAGGAGGGAGGTTGAGGATGAGGAGGAGGGGTTGAGGAGGGGGGTTGAGGTTGAGGAGGGGGGTTTGAGGAGGGGGTTGAGGAGGATGGATGAGGTTGGGGGGGTTGAGGAGGGAGGTTGTTGAGGGGGATTGAGGAAGGGGGGTTGAGGAGGGAGGATGAGGAGGGAGGTTTAGGTTGAGGAGGGGGTTGAGGATGAGGAGGGGCTTGAGTTTGAGGAGGGGAGTTGAGGAGGGGTTTGAGGATAAGGGGGTTGAGGATGGGGGTTTGAGGATGAGGGGGATGAGGAGGGAGGATGAGGATGAGGAGTGGGGTTGAGGAGAGAGGTTGAGAATGAGGAGGGGGTTTGAGGAGGGTGATAAGGGAGGGGGAAGAGACACAGGGAAGGGAGAGGTTGGAAGAGAAACAGGGAAGGGAGAGGGGAGAAGAGACACAGGGAAGGGAAAAGAGAGAGGGGGACACAAGAGGGCACAAGAGGGACACAGGAGGCAGCACATTTCCCACCCTCGGCTTATACTCGAGTCACTCATTTTACCCAGTATTTTAGGTTGGGTTTAGGTTGAGGAGGAGGGTTGAGGAGGGGGTTGAGGATGGGTGGTTGAGGAGGGAGGATGAGGATGGGGGTTGAGGAGGGAGGATGAGGATGGGGGGTTGAGGAGGGGGGTTGAGGAGGGGGTTGAGGATGGGGGGGTTGTGGAGGGGGGTTGAGGATGGGGGGTTGAGGATGAGGAGGGAGGTTGAGGATGAGGAGGGGGTTGAGGATGAGGAGGGAGGTTGAGGAGGGGGGTTGAGGATAGGGGGGTTGAGGAGGGGGTTGAGGAGGGGGTTGAGGATGGGGGGTTTGAGGAGGGAGGATGAGGATGGAGGTTGAGGATGAGGAGGGAGGTTCAGGAGGGGGGTTGAGGAGGGGGTTGAGGATGGGGGGTTGAGGAGGGAGGATGAGGATGGGGGGGTTGAGGAGGGGGTTGAGGATGGGGGGTTGAGGCGGGTGTTGATGATGGGGGGGTTGAGGATGAGGAGGGAGGATGAGGAGGTGGTTGAGGATAAGGAGGGAGGTTGAGGAGGGGGGGTTGAGGATAGGGGGGTTGAGGAGAGGGTTGAGGAGGGGGTTGAGGAGGGGGTTGAGGATGGGGGGTTTGAGGAGGGAGGATGAGGATGGAGGTTGAGGATGAGAAGGGAGGTTCAGGAGAGGGGTTGAGGAGGGGGTTGAGGATGGGGGGGTTGAGGAGGGAGGATGAGGATGGGGGGTTTAGGAGGGGGGTTGAGGAGGGGGTTGAGGATGGGGGGGTTTAGGCGGGGGTTGAGGATGGGGGGTTGAGGAGGGAGGTTGAGGAGGAGGAGGGAGGTTGAGGAGGGGTTTGAGGATGAGGAGGGGGTTGAGGATGAGGAGGGAGGTTGAGGATGAGGAGGGAGGTTGAGGATGGCGGTTGAGGAGGGGGTTGAGGATGGGGGGTTGAGGAGGGGGTTGCGGATGGGGGGTTGAGGAGGGAGGATGAGGATGACGAGGGAGGTTGAAGATGAGGAGGGAGGTTGAGGAGGAGGGGTTGAGGAGGGGGGTTGAGGTTGAGGAGGGGGGTTTGAGGAGGGGGTTAAGGAGGGAGGTTGAGGAGGGGGGTTGAGGAGGGGGTTGAGGAGGGGGGTTGAGGAGGGAGGTTGAGAATGAGGAGGGGGTTGAGGAGGGTGATAATGGAGGGGGGAAGAGACACGAAGGGAGCGGTTGGAAGAGACACAGGGAAGGGAGAGGGGAGAAGAGACACGGGAGAGAGAGAGGGGGACACAAAAGGGGGACACAGAGGGAACAAGAGGGACACAGGGGGCAGCACATTTCCCACCCTTGGCTTATACTCGAGTCACTCATTTTACCCAGTATTTTAGGTTGGGTTTAGGTTGATAAGGGGGGTTGAGGAGGGAGGTTGAGGATGGGTGGTTGAGGATGGGGGGGGGTTGAGGAGGGAGGATGAGGATGGGGGGTTGAGGAGGGAGGATGAGGATAGGGGGTTGAGGAGGGGGTTGAGGATGGGGGGTTGAGGAGGGAGGTTGAGGGGGGGTTGAGGATGGGGGGGTTGAGGAGGGAGGATGAGGAGGGAGGTTGAGGAGGTGGTTGAGGATGAGGAGGGAGGTTGAGGATGAGGAGGGGGGTTGAGGAGGGGGTTGAGGATGAGGAGAGAGGTTAAGGATAGGGGGTTTGAGAAGGGGGTTGAGGAGGGAGAATGAGGATGGGGGGTTGAGGAGGGAGGTTGAGGTTGAGGATGAGGAGGGAGGTTGAGGTTGAGGAAGGGGGAGTTGAGGAGGGAGGATGAGGATGGGGGGCTTGAGGACGGGGGTTGAGGAGGGGTTGAGGAGGGAGGATGAGGAGGGAGGTTGAGGATGAGGAGGGAGGTGGAGGAGGGGGTTGAGGATGAGGAGGGGGTTGAGGATGAGGAGGGAGGTTGAGGATAAGGAGGGAGGTTGAGGAGGGGGTTGAGGATGGGGGGGTTGAGGAGGGAGGATGAGGATGGGGGGGTTGAGGAGGGGGGGTGAGGAGGGAGGTTGAGGAGGGGGTTGAGGATGGGGGGCTGAGGATGGAGGATGAGGAGGGAGGATGAGGAGGGAGGATGAGGATGAGGAGGGAGGTTGAGGATGAGGAGGAGGGGTTGACGAGGGGGGTTGAGGTTGAGGAGGGGGGTTGAGGATGGGGGGGTTGAGGAGGGAGGATGAGGATGGGGGGGTTGAGGAGGGAGGTTGAGGAGGGGGGTTGAGGAGGGAGGATGAGGAGGGAAGTTGAGGTTGAGGAGGGGGTTGAGGATGAGGAGGGGGGTTTAAGAGGGGGTTGAGGATGAGGAGGGGGGTTTGAGGAAGGGGGAGGTTGAGGATGGGGGGGTTGAGGAGGAAGGTTGAGGATGAGGAGGGAGGATGAGGAGTGGGGTTGAGGAGGGAGGTTGAGAATGAGGAGGGGGGTTGAGGAGGGTGATAAGGGAGGGGGGAAGAGACACAGGGAAGGGAGAGGTTGGAAGAGACACCGGGAAGGGAGAGGGGAGAAGAGACACAGGGAAGGGAGAGCTGAGACGAGACACGGGAGAGAGAGGGGCACACAAGAGGGGGACACAGAGGGCACAAGAGGGACACAGGGGGAAGCACATTTCCCGCTCTCGGCTTATACTCGAGTCATTCATTTTACCCAGTATTTTGTGGTAAAATAGGTGCCTCGGCTTATACTTGGGTCGGCTTATACTCGAGTATATACGGTAATTAACCCTATAACTCATGGGGTTCAATACAGACCCCCATAAGCACTTAATTAACCCTATAATTCATGGGGGTCAATACAGACCCCCATAAGCACTTAATTAACCCTATAACTCATGGGGGTTAATACAGACCCCCAAAAGCACTTTATTAACCCTATAACTCATGGGGGTCAATACAGACCCCCAAAAGCACTTAATTAACCCCATAACTCATGGGGGTCAATACAGAACCCCATAAGGCCTTAATTAACCCTGTCACTCATGGGGGTCAAAACAGACCCCCATACGGCCTAATTAACCCTGTCACTCATGGCGGTCAATACAGACAACCATAAGCACTTAATTAACCCTGTCACTCATGGGGGTCAATACAGACCCCCATAAGCCTCTATTTAACCATATCAGTCCCATAAGGGTATATTATGACCCTTATGGGGCTGTTAAAACCCTAACATTAACCACATAAGTGCCATGACGGTCCACAACGACCATCATGACACGAACTACAAACACTACACTATAACCCCCAATAAACCATTAAATCTAAACTAACCCCCCTCTACACTGATCTATTAACACTTACAGTACCTACCTACACTACCTACCCCCTAATAACCCCCAACCACTCTAATTACAAAAAATAAAAAACACCTACCTTACAGAAAATAAAAAAATCTACATTACAAAAATAAAAAAACCTAAGCCACAAAAATAAAATAAACTACATTACAGAAAATAAAAAAACCTAAGTCACCAGAAATAAAAAAAACTACATTACAGAAAATAAAAAAATACATTACAACGCCCCCCCCCCACTACAGAAAAAAAAAATTACACATCTACAATACATACATACAATACATTACATACATTACATTACATACAATACATTACATACAATACATTACATGTAATACAAATAAAATACCCCCTATCTATCTAACATACAATATATTTAATATACATTAAATCCTAACTATATCAAATACATCCCCCTATCTATCTAATATACAATACATCCTAACTACATCCAGAAACCCTAATTCTAAGCTAAAATAAAATAATTAAGACCACTTAAGTTTAAGATGTCCCTTCAGATCACCAACCTAGGGGTAAAACAAAACAAAAGAATAAGTACAAAACATTAACATAAAATAAATAAACATTATACACATTCTAAATATTCTACTCACCTTTCCAGCATGGGCCCTGGAACCATCCGCGCTCTAAAAAAATAAAATAAAAAAACTAACGGAGGTCTGCACTCGCAGACCTCTCTGATGCTAATGAGCCTCCCAGAGCCTTTTCCGGAAGGAAATTGGCAATGGCGGCTTTTGATTGGCTGAAAAAGCTGTCTATCAATTTCCGCCAATCAGAAGTCGTCAATGTGTGAGCCAATCAGGATGGGATACACCCCAAAATCCCACCCTATATGGCCAACGCACCTGTCAATCTTTATTTAAACCAATCACAAGGCGCAGATGCCTTCAGCCAATCACAATGGGATACACCCCCACAGACTGATTGGGTGAAGACATCTGCGCCATCTCATTAGCTGACAATAGCCAATGAGAATGTGCAGATGGAGAAGAGCGCGGATGGTTCCAGGGCCCAGCCGGGGCTGAAGAGGAGGAGGCCGGGGACATTGCGGGGAGGTAAGTTGAATGTATATTTATATTTTTATATGTTTATTTTATTTTGTGTCTGTATATTGTATTAATGCGCCGGAGAAGAAAAGAAGAAGGATGGGACATGCTGGAAAGGTGAGTAGAATACTTAGAATAATGTTTATTTATTTTATGTTAATGTTTTGTACTATTTTTTTTGTTTTGTTTTACCCCTAGCTTGGTGATCTGAAGGGACATCGTAAAGGTAAGTGTTCTTAATTATTTTATTTTAGCTTACAATTAGGGTCTGTGTATGTAGTTAGGATTGTATTTATTTTATTTTAGCTTAGAATTAGTGTCTGTGTATGTAGTTAGGATTTTAATTATTTAATTTTAGCTTAGAATTAGGGTTTCTGTATGTAGTTAGGATTTATTGTATATTAGATAGATAAGGGGATGTATTTGATATAGTTAGGCTTTATTGTATATTAAATAGATTGTTTGTTAGATAGATAGGGGGTATTTTATTTGTATTGTATGTAATGTATTATATGTAATGTAATGTATTGTATGTAATGTATTGTATGCATTGTATGTATTGTATTGTGTATGTCTGTCTTTCCTTTTCAGGTGCGTAATTTTTTTTTTCTGTAGTGGGGGGGTTGTAATGAATTTTTTTATTTTCTGTAATGTAGGTTTTTCTAGTTTTGGTGACTTAGTTTTTTTTTTACTTTCTATAATATACTGTATATACTCGAGTATAAGCCGACCCGAGTATAAGCCGAGGCACCTATTTTACCACAAAATACTGGGTAAAATGAGTGACTCGAGTATAAGCCGAGGGTGGGAAATGTGCTTCCCCCTGTGCCCCTCTTGTGCCCTCTGTGTACCCCCTCTCTCTCCCGTGTCTCTTCTCCCCTCTCCCTTCCCTGTGTCTCTTCTCCCCTTCCCCTTCCCTGTGTCTCTTCCCCCCTCTCTTATCACCCTCCTCAACCCCCCTCCTCATTCTCAACCTCCCTCCTCAACCCCACTCCTCATCCTCAACCTCCCTCCTCATCCTCCCTCATCCTCAACCCCCTCCTCAATTCCCCCTCCTCAATCCCCTCCTCAACCTCAACCCCCCTCCTCATCCTCAACCCCCTCCTCAACCCCCTTCCTCATCCTCAACCTCATCTGCCTCATCCTCAACCCCCTCTCAACCCCCCCATACTCAAACCCCCTCCTCAACCCCCTCCTCAACCTCAACCCCCTCCTCATCCTCAACCCCCTCCTCAACCCCCCTCCTCATCCTCAACCTCCCTCCTCATCCTCAACACCCTCCTCAACCTCCCTCCTCCTCCTCAACCTCCCTCCTCATCCTCCCTCCTCAACCCCCCCATCCACAACCCCCTCCTCAACCCCCCCATCCTCAACCCCCCTCCTCATCCTCAACCCCCTCCTCAACCCCCCTCCTCATCCTCAACCTCCCTCCTCATCCTCAACCCCCTCCTCAACCCCCGCCTCAACCTCCCTCCTCAACATCAACCCCCCTCCTCAACCTCACTCCTCAACCCCCCTCCTCATTCTAAACTCCCCTAAATACCTCCCCCTCTCCCTTTGCCCCCACTTACCTGATTCTGCTCCGGCCTCCGCTCCTTCTTGACCCGGCGCGCATGTGATGAGGGGGGTTTAGAATGAGCAGGGGGGTTGAGGATGAGGAGGGGGAGGGAAAGCTACACAGGGGGTTAGAGAGACACAGGGGGGGTTAGAGAGACATGGGGGGGAGAGTGACTCAAGTATAAGCCGAGGGGGCCCTTTTTAGCCTTAAAAAAAGGGCTGAAAAACTCTGCTTATACTCGAGTATATATGGGTAGGTTTTTTTATTTTCTGTAAGGTAAGTTTTTTTATTTTTTGTAAGGTAGGTTTTTTATTTTTTGTAATTAGAGTGATGGGGAGGTTTATTAGGGGGTAGGTAGTGTAGGTAGGTAGTGTAAGTGTTAATAGATTAGTGTAGAGGGGGGTTAGTTTAGATTTAATGGTTTATTGGGGGTTATAGTGCAGTGTTTGTAGTTAGTGTCATGTGGTTAATGTTAGGGTTTTAACAGCCCCATAAGGGTCATAATATACCCTTATGGGACGGATGGGGTTAAATAGAGGCTTATGGGGGTCTGTATTGATCCCCATGAGTGATGGGGTTAATTAAGGTCTTATGGGGGTCTGTATTGACCCCCATGAGTGACGGGGTTAATTAAGGGCTTATGGCGATCTGTATTGACCCCCATGAGTTATAGGGTTAATTAAGGCCTTATGGGGGTCTGTATTGAGCCCCATGAGTTATAGGGTTAATTAAGGCCTTATGGGGGTCTGTATTGACCCCCATGAGTTATGGGGTTAATTAAGTGCTTATGGGGGTCTGTATTGACCCCCATGAATTATAGGGTTAATTATTGCCTTATGGGAGACTGTATTGACACCCATGAGTTATAGGGTTAATAATTGTGCTTATGGGGATCTGTATTGACTCCCATGAGTTATATGGTTAATTAAGGCCTTATGGGGGTCTGTATTGACCCCCATGAGTGACAGGGTTAATTTGGGCCTTATGGGGGTCTGTATTGACCCCCATGAGTTATAGGGTTAATTAAGTGCTTATCGGCATCTGTATTTGACCCCCATAAAGGGAAAGGGTTAATTATTGGCTTATAAGGGTCTGTATGGACCCCCATGAGTTATAGGGTTAATTATTGTGCTTATGGGGATCTGTATTGACCCCCATGAGTTCTAGGGTTAATTAAGGCCTTATGGGGGTCTGTATTGACCCCCATGAGTTATGGGGTTAATTAAGTGCTTATGGGGGTCTGTATTGACCCCCATGAATTATAGGGTAAATTATTGGCTTATGGGATCTGTATTGACCCCCAGGAGTTATAGGGTTACTTATTGTGCTTATGGGATCTGTATTGACCCCCATGAGTTATAGGGTTAATTAAGGCCTTATGTGTGTCTGTATTGACCCCTATGAGTTATGGGGTTAATTAAGTGCTTATGGGGGTCTGTTTTGACCCCCATGAATTATAAGGTTAATTATTGGCTTATGGGGCCTGTATTGACCCCCATGAGGGACAGGGTTAATTAAGTGCCTTTGGGGGTCCGCATTGACCCCCATGAGTTATAGGGTTAATTAAGGCCTTATGGGGGTCTGTATTGATTCCCATGAGTTATGGGGTTAATTAAGTGCTTATGGGGGTCTGTATTGACCCCCATGAATTATAAGGTTAATTATTGGCTTATGGGGGTCTGTATTGACCCCCATGAGTTATGGGGTTAATTTTATTTGCCTGGGGTTAATATTTTTTAGTGCAAGTCTTTTCAGGACCTTTACGGTCCTTTAAGAACCCACGAGGCGGGAAATAAAAAAATTGAAATGCAGTGGGGTCACGATCGGTGCCGATCGGGGACCCCCGGTGCAAGGGGTTAATGTGGGTTGGCTGCGGGGGTCCCTATGGACCCCTGCAGCAAGGGGTTAATGTGGGTACACTTCAGGGGTCCCGATGGGTACCCCCAGCATAGAGGGGGGTTAATTTTATTTGCCGCAGCCGGGATTGTTATTAGTGTGCCGCGGGCCCTTTAAGGAGCCGCAGGGAATTTAACATTTTTAAATGCAGCTGGGGCCTGATCTATGGTGATCGGGGACCCCCGCTGCAAGGGGTTAATGTGGGGGGGCTGCAGGGGTCTCTGTAGGGACCCCTGCAGCATGGGGATATGTATAGGGAGCAGGGGGGAGCCTCACACGGCTGTCTCAGGCTGTTCCGAGGCAGCACGTAGAGGCTTTAGGATCCCTTGCTAGCACTTTTTGTGCCCGTAGGGATTCTTCCGAGATGCGAGAATCACTCCTGATTTAAGGCTGCGTGTGACTCCGTAGCTCTCTCTGAGCCTATTCTCGGCCATTATTCGTAGTCATATCGCAAAGCAGGCTGCGAGGGATTCGGTCCTCGCAAACAGCAACAAAAAAAACTGCCTTTTGCGAGGGCCGAGAGAACTACGAGGGAGATTTTAATGAGGCCCCAAGTTTTCAGTAACACTCCTTAAAGCTTTAACGCCTCCTGAGCTACTTCATTACAGAGCCGGTCAATGGGCATTGACCCCGGAAGTGGCAGCCAGTCTGTCACATTGTGTTGGCAGTAGTGGGATATACATTGTCTGCGCTTAAGAAGACAGCCAACAGTACAACATGGAGGAGCTAGTGAAAGCCTTAATACAGACCACTACCCATCAGCAGGAGACTACACAACAGTTCCTAGGCGACACAAGGACTGGCGGAACAACAAGCTAGAGCCACCCAGGTCCTGGCAGAACAACAGGCCCAAGCCATGGAAGAACGTAAGCTGGCGCGGGAGACAAACCAAATACTGTTGGCCCAGCTACAGCAAATGACACCTCTCAAACCTGCCGTGTCACCAGAGACCTGTGGGAGGGGCAAGCCAAATCAGTTTCTACAAAAAATGAGTCCTGAAGACGATGTGAAAACGTATCTATTGAGCTTCGAAAGAACTGCAGTCAGAGAAGCTTTGCCCTAAGGACAGCGAACAAGCCCTGAATTATGCAACCTTGAAAGCAGAGATCCTGGCCAGATCCAGAGTTACCTGCAGTGTCAGAGCACAAATATTCCATTCATGGAGGTTTGGGGAGAATAAGCCCCCTCGCCCTCAGATGTTTGAGTTGCTGCACTTAGCCCAATGGTGGCTACAGCCTGACAGCAATGGACCAGGGAGAATTATAGAATTGCTGATCATGGACCGCTACTTGAGAAGCTTACCACCAGGCTCAAGAGAATGGGTGGGGCAAAATGAGCCAGAGACCCCAGACGAGTTTATCTCACTGAAAGATATCTCGCCATGAAGGAACTAACCCTTTTCTCAAAAGAGAAGACCTCCTATGTTCAAAGGCAGCCTAACAACCCTAAGGTTCAAACTATCAACTGGATGAGAACATGACCAAGACCCATGAAGATGGAAGTTGAAAAACACTTATTACTAGGGAACCCAGAAAGTTCAGTTCCTAAAGAAAATAAGCAAAGAGGGACCCCAGTAAGCAAGATCAAATGCTTTTACTGCGGGGAATTAGGACACATAGCTGCTTATTGCCCAAATAAGGACGAACCTATGCAGTGCAACCTGGGGGAACATACGTACCACTGCAATATGATCAACCTGGTAGTAGTGGCCGGAAAACTACATCAGTTCATCGAAGCCATAAAAGTTAATGAAAAGGAAACCATTGCTTTAATTGACTCTGGGAGTGCGGTGACCCTCTTTTCGGCCAAAATCATAAAATCTAGCAAAATACAAACCTTAAGGAAGGTGGACATCACATGTGTACATGGGACAGTGAACCTGTACCCTACTGGTACTGCAGTACTGGAGGTTCAGGGGAAACATCTGTTGTAGGCTCCTGTAGTAGCCAACCTACCCTACCCTGTTGTACTATTGCAGGGATTTTCCCCAACTTGAAGATCTCTGACGAACAGGAAAAGGTGAAAATCAAAGACAATCCGAACAGAGTGCCCCAGAGGCCGAGGAAACCCTGTGGTCACTCATTCATGGACCAGGATCTATTTTCCAGATCCGGGAAAACCCGCAAAACTAAGCGGGAAAGGAAGAAAGCTAAGCGGTTAGGCACAGAGATAAGGAGGAAAGCCGTTGAGGAGGCTTTAGCAGCCTGCCAGACAGAAGAAAGGCGGGAGACAGTCCAGAAGGGTCCCACGGCTCAACCTGATGAAGCGAGGGCCCAAATGAGAGAACATGTAGAAGAGGAACTTACTCCACTGCAGTGGTTCCCTGACAAGAATGACTTTGCACGTGATCAAGCTGTGGATCCGATCCTACAGAACATACGTCGTCAGCTTGTGGAAGTGAACTGGACTCCGGTCACCGGAAGAGAGAGGAGACAGGGTCCATATTTCATACTATGGAATAACTTGCTGTACAGGGTCGTTTCTTCAAAAGAAGAAACACTGGTACAGCTCTTAGTTCCCCGAGCACAAAGGAAGAAAGTCCTTGATTTGGCTCACGGTAACTTCCTTGGGGGCCTCTTTGGAAAGGATAAAACTGCGGGAAAGATATTGAAGCGTTTTTTCTGGCCTGGCATATTTGCTGAAGTAGCCCAGTACTGTACATCTTGCCCTGAATGCCAGTTGACAGCTCCCCGCTCCGATCTAAGAGCTCCACTGGTGTCTTTAACCATAATTGATGAGCCGTTTTCAAGAATAGCAATGGATCTGGTGGTACACTAGAAAAAACAGCCCGTGGACAACAATACATCCTCGTAATAATGGACTATGCCACCAGATACCCGGAGGCCATACCCTTATGCACCGCCACCTCGAAAAATATAGCAAAAGAGCTCATTCAACTATACTCAAGGGAAATCCAAAGAAATCCTAACGGACCAAGGGACCCCCTTGGTGTCAAAGCTGATGAGGGACATGTGCCAGCTTTTGCAGGTGAAATCACTCAGGACCTCGGTTTACCATCCGCAAACAGACAGACTAGTAAAAACGGTTCAATAAAACTTAGAAAAGTATGCTAAGAAAAGTTGTGGCACAAGATGGAAAAAAATGGGACTTACTTCTTGTCACAACCTACAATGATGATGGAGTATAGAGGATCCTAGTCCTCTTATCTCCTGTAGGTTTTAGACCTAAGATTTGGGTGACTCCGGACCTATGGACATTCTTTATGGATACAAGAACATATGTCCCAGCCTAAGGTAGTGTGCGCTGGGAAACCTGGAAGGGAGTCAGAATGATCTCCTCAACCAGCATATGTTCCTGGGTAAATAATACACCTGCACGCAAAGTCTTAATGAAAATTATGAACCATGTTTTATTTTAGAACAGCATATTTAACCACATCACACAAGAATGGGGGAAGTGGCTACCGTTAGCCAGCCCCAAATGACCTCTGGCCAATCATGAAGGGGAACTGTGTGTGAACCAATAGTCCCCTCCCAGGTCCGCCCACTAGGCGAGGCCAACTAATTCATTTGGGCTCTGAATCTCCAGGGGAAAGCACCTTGGCTCTCCTGTGCCCATGCTATGAGGGCTGAGAAGCCTCAGGGCATCCCATTGTTTCTGGGTGCCTGCCTGTCTGCTCTCAGCTGTGAGCTCCCCATTGTGTAGTTCTCTGCTGGACACTTAGCTAATGGGATTAACAGGCCTTTGGGAACAAAGGAGGTTTTGGCTGTATTCAATGGGCTTCCCCTCTACAATATAATAACATACTAATATAATAACATACATTCATATTTACAAATACAACACACAATGTTTCACCCACATACAACCGATATATCCAATTAGATCCCTCACAGGATACCCATTACAATGAGCCTAAACATGGAAGGGATGGGAATATGCTAAGGGATAAACTTATAATACTTTATGCCCTAGACCACAACATACAATATATCCATAATACAATATACAATATAATACTAACATATTATAACCCATAACATCATAAATACAGTGGGTCTCCTAAACCCAGAACTCTTGCTCTCCATATGGCATCAACTGTGGATGATATACCAGCCCCAAGATGGCGGCTATTGGTATATAATAGTCCAGTCCCAATATAGGCCACTGCTGATTCATGACACTCCTACCCTATTTGCTCTTCGCAATCAGAGAAGTTCCACAAGCTTCCAAAGGATTTTCTCCTTTCCAACTCCTCTACGGCCGCCATCCCAGAGGAATTCTGGACATATTAAGGAAAGAATGGGAAGAGCAAATAGTGCCGGGCAAAAATATTGTGGATTATGTAAGGAACATGAGGGAAAGATTTGCCGAAGTTATCCCTCTGGTGCGAGACCATGTGGAACAAGCTCAAAGCAACTAGCAAACCTATTACAACCGCACGGCCCAGGTGAGGAAGTTTCAACCCGGAGACAGGGTTCTAGTGTTCATGCCATAAACCGAAAGCAAATTACTGGCCCGATGGCAAGTCCCCTATGAAATTATTGAAGCTATTGGTGAGGTGTATTATAAAGTCATTCAATCTGAACGTCGCAAGAAAGAACAAATATATCATACAAACCTTCTAAAACCCTGGAAAGAGCAAGCAAAAGTGATGGATGTCACTTATGCTGAGGAGTCAGAAGATGCCAGCGAGTCTAAAATCTGCATTGAACCTCCGAAAGCCTATGTATCGCAAGAGTTGTCCCCTGCACAAACAGAGGAAACCTACAAAATGCTGAAGCAGAACGCGGATGTGTTTTACACCAACCCAGGTTTCACCACTGCCATTCACCATAATATCGTCACTAAACCAGGCGTGAGAATAAGGATTAAACCTTACCACATACCTGAGGCGAACCGAAATAAGGGCTGAGGTGAACAAAATGTTAGAACTTGGAGTAATCGAGGAGTCTCAAAGCGAATGGTGCAGCCCCATTGTCCTGGTTCCAAAACCTGATGGAACTGTCAGGTTCTGCAGCGATTTTTGCAAGCTAAACGCTGTATCAGAGTTCGATGCATAACCTATACCTAGAGTAGACGAACTAATAGAGCAACTCGGAAAAGCGAGGTTTCTAACAACGTTGGATTTGACTAAAGGGTACTGGCAAATACCCTTGACGCAAGTGCAAACTGCCTTTTCAACCCCTGACAGGCTTTTTCATTACAAGGTACTACCGTTTCAATTGCACAGAGCACCAGCTACTTTCCAGAGACTGATGGACAAGCTGTTACACGACCATTCAGAGTATGCAGCCGCTTACCTAGATGACATAATCATCTATACTAATGACTGGGAGACACATCTGCTGAAAGTGGAAGCAGTTTTGGAAGCCCTAAGGCGTGCACGCCTTACAGTAAACTCCGGCAAGTGTGCCATCGATCTTAGTGAGGCCAAATATTTGGGATATACGGTGGGGAGAGGAGTGGTTAGACCCCAGCTCAACAAGGTGAAGGTGATTCAGGACTGGCCACAACCTCTGAGTAAGAAACAAGTAAGGGCCTTCTTGGGGATAGTGGGGTATTATAGGAGGTTCATACCGCACTTCTCTACAAGAGCTGCCCCCCTGACAGACCTTACAAGAAACAGAATGCCCAACATGGTTAAATGGAGCTCTGAGGCTGAAGCAGCGTTTACGGACCTAAAGTCGGTCCTGTCAGAATCCTGTGCTAGTGACCCCAGATTTTGAGAAGGAATTCGTCCTACAAACAGATACTTCAGGAGTAGGACTGGGCGCTGTGTTGTCGCAAGTAGTGCAGGACGAGGAACATCCCATTTTATTCCTGAGCCGTAAACTATTGCCACGAGAGCAGAAATATTCAGTCGTGGAAAAGGAATGCCTGGCCATCAAATGGGCCACTGAGGTGCTTCATTACTATCTATTAGGGAGGAAGTTCAATCTGGTTTCCAACCATGCACCCCTGCAGTGGATGCAGCAGAAAAAAGGAAAAGAGCAGCCGGGTGACGAGATGGTTCCTGTCTCTGCAGCTCTACTGTTTCCGAGCCGGCAGCCTACATGCTAATTCAGATGCTTTGTCTCGAATTCACTGCCTCACTTCGTTGGACGCTCAACCCCGTGGTGTCGAGCTGGGGAGGGGGATGTGTAATAGAATCATACAAGGGGTGTATGTAAGTAGCAGACTTACCAGAGCCCTTTTTCCCCTGGGAAGTGAAAGAGTTAAGCCTCCTACAACAGACTAATAAAGCCCAGCTGCATTCTGCCTTTAAAAGGACTACTGAGCATTCAGCAGGTTGGGTTCAGTCTGGACTGAGAGCCAGAAGAGACAGTGCTGCAAACCCCCAGACTTTTGGAGCAGAAAAACTTACAGGCCTGTATATATGAACGTTTTATTTTGCATTAGTTTATGGTAGTGAGGAAACTGCTATTTCTGTTTAGTCAGTGCTTCAAGGAAGCTAGGCTTTGTTTTGTATTATTTTTTGTTTGTACCTTATGACCAAGTTTTCAGTAAAACTCCTTAAAGCTATAACGCCTCCTGAGCTACTTCATTACAGAGCTGGTCAACAGGGCATTGACCCCAGAAGTGGCAGTCAGTCTGTCTCAACACATATAAACACATGTGTATATATGTTTGGTCTGGGCCTGCATGAGTGCTGCCGGCACTGGGGAGCTACAGTTCATTGAGGGAACCATGAATGCCAACATGTACTGTGACATAAAGGTCCACCCCCTGTAGCTCAATCACACAGTGTCTCTGTAGTACTAGATGTAGTAGTCAATGACTCAGCAGCATGTGATTGTCTAAAACAGGCATGTCCAACTTCAAGTCGGCTGAGAGCTACTATCCAGTATCAAAGCTGTCAGTGATCTACCCCACATTCACATACAGGGAGTGCAGAATTATTAGGCAAGTTGTATTTTTGAGGATTAATTTTATTATTGAACAACAACCATGTTCTCAATGAACCCAAAAAACTCATTAATATCAAAGCTGAATATTTTTGGAAGTAGTTTTTAGTTTGTTTTTAGTTTTAGCTATTTTAGGGGGATATCTGTGTGTGTAGGTGACTATTACTGTGCATAATTATTAGGCAACTTAACAAAAAACAAATATATACCCATTTCAATTATTTATTTTTACAAGTGAAACCAATATAACATCTCAACATTCACAAATATACATTTCTGACATTCAAAAACAACACAAAAACAAATCAGTGACCAATATAGCCACCTTTCTTTGCAAGGACACTCAAAAGCCTGCCATCCATGGATTCTGTCAGTGTTTTGATCTGTTCACCATCAACATTGCGTGCAGCAGCAACCACAGCCTCCCAGACACTGTTCAGAGAGGTGTACTGTTTTCCCTCCTTGTAAATCTCACATTTGATGATGGACCACAGGTTCTCAATGGGGTTCAGATCAGGTGAACAAGGAGGCCATGTCATTAGATTTTCTTCTTTTATACCCTTTCTTGCCAGCCACGCTGTGGAGTACTTGGACGCATGTGATGGAGCATTGTCCTGCATGAAAATCATGTTTTTCTTGAAGGATGCAGACTTCTTCCTGTACCACTGCTTGAAGAAGGTGTCTTCCAGGAACTGGCAGTAGGACTGGGAGTTGAGCTTGACTCCATCCTCAACCCGAAAAGGTCCCACAAGCTCATCTTTGATGATACCAGCCCAAACCAGTACTCCACCTCCACCTTGCTGGCGTCTGAGTCGGACTGGAGCTCTCTGCCCTTTACCAATCCAGCCACGGGCCCATCCATCTGGCCCATCAAGACTCACTCTCATTTCATCAGTCCAAAAAACCTTAGAAAAATCAGTCTTGAGATATTTCTTGGCCCAGTCTTGACGTTTCAGCTTGTGTGTCTTGTTCAGTGGTGGTCGTCTTTCAGCCTTTCTTACCTTGGCCATGTCTCTGAGTATTGCACACCTTGTGCTTTTGGGCACTCCAGTGATGTTGCAGCTCTGAAATATGGCCAAACTGGTGGCAAGTGGCATTGTGTCAGCTGCACGCTTGACTTTTCTCAGTTCATGGGCAGTTATTTTGCGCCTTGGTTTTTCCACACGCTTCTTGCGACCCTGTTGACTATTTTGAATGAAACACTTGATTATTCGATGATCACGCTTCAGAAGCTTTGCAATTTTAAGAGTGCTGCATCCCTCTGCAAGATATCTCACTCTTTTTGACTTTTCTGAGCCTGTCAAGTCCTTCTTTTGACCCATTTTGCCAAAGGAAAGGAAGTTGCCTAATAATTATGCACACCTGATATAGGGTGTTGATGTCATTAGACCACACCCCTTCTCATTACAGAGATGCACATCACCTAATATGCTTAATTGGTAGTAGGCTTTCGAGCCTATACAGCTTGGAGTAAGACAACATGCATAAAGAGGATGATGTGGTCAAAATACTCATTTGCCTAATAATTCTGCACTCCCTGTATATATTTCCTTCTCTCTCACTCGGTTTCTCGCTCTCCCTCATTCACACTCATTCTCTCTCCTTCACGCTCTCTCTACCACCTTCATGCTCTCTCCTTCAGTCTCCCTCCTTCAATCTCTCTCTTCTTTTCCTTCTCTCACTCTCTTTTAATCTTCCCTTTTCTCTCACTCTTTCCCTCCTTCTCTTTCTCTCATTCTCTGCTATCTCTCTCTCATTCACTCTCCTTCTCTTTCGCATTCCCATTCTCCTTCTGTCCTTTCTTTCTCGATCTCTCCTCTCTCTCTCTACTTCTCGCTCTCCTCTCCCTCCTTCTCGCTCTCATTCCCACACTCCTTTTCTCTTTCTCCTTCAATCTCACTCCCTCCTTCTCTGTCTCTCCTTCCATCTCTCCTTTACTATTTCCTTCTCTCCCTCCCTCATGTTCTCTCTCATTCACCCTGTCCTTTTTTCTCCCTCTCCTTTTCTCCCTCTCCTTTTCTCATTTTCTCCCTCTCCTTTTCTCCTTTTCTCCCTCTCCTTTTCTCCTTTTCTCCCTCTCCTTTTCTTCTTTTCTCCCTCTCCTTTTCTTCTTTTCTCCCTCTCCTTTTCTCCCTCTCTCTTTCTCCCTCTCCTTTTCTCTCTCTCCTTCTCTTTCTCCTACACACACAAACACTCCCTCTCTCCTACACACACACTGCCTCTCCCCCTCCCTTTGTCCCCCCCCCCCTCTTTGTCTTCCCCCTCCCTTTGTCTCTCCCCCCTCTCTCTGCCCTGTCTCTTACCTCCATGCTGCTGCTGCTCCTCCTGTCCCTGGTCTGGTGGCTCCTCCCCTTCCCTGCAGGCAGAGGAGAGAGCTGGGATCCGTGCAGGCAGGGCAGAGAGCAGGGGGTGGAGAGGCACAGGGGAGAGCAGGTACCGGCGAGTTGGCATCGGGAAAGGGGCAGGAGGATCATGGGCAGGTGGCCGCCCCCAGAGAGACACACATACAGACAACCTTGCTGCAGCCTGCTGGGAGAATAAGCAATGCTTCCCCTTCCTTGGGGGAACTTCAAGCGTGATCTACCTAATGTCATCACTCGATCGACCGGTCAGTCAGCGTTTTGGCTGGTCTAAAACATCTGGCATGGACCAGAATATCGCATGGACTGGAATATCATATTTACTGATTTATCAATATTGCATTATTTCTGGAATGCGGGTCCGATCGCAACACGTAATTGAAACCTGTAAGGCTTTGAAATCCAACCTCCATTTTTCAGTGAAGTAATGATGATGATCTCTTTTGCCATTTGCTCCATCTAAACCCGTAACTACGGGTTTGACTAATTGATAATGTTCACGGCCGCACATCCAACGTGAAAAAGGGTTTATGGGTTTGCGTCTCAACCCTGTAACTCGCTGCATGGTCTATTTTAATAGCTATGTAACGCAGCCGAATTTCAAGCCCGCAGCCCTTGCGGGCTTGCCAATGTCGCTACAGGCTTCAAATTTAATAGGGCTGTAAGAATGAAGAAAACAGCGCTCGAAGGAGAATGGGGGTCCTGTAAATGTCCTACTAATGTTACCACACTCTCACAAAAGTGTATGACTGACTGATTTAAAGCCCCACTGCAGTTCAAGAAAAAAAACACTTGTCAAGAATGTACCAAACGAGCAAAATTAGCAGCTGTCTAAGTCGTGAAGATAAAACATTTTTGAAGGAAATTTGATTTTTTAAAGACCCTGTTTATGAGAATAAGAATCATTTTTTTGTTTGTTACATAACTTCCTTAGAGCTGTAATACGAGGGTACGTGTTTTAGCTATTTGTGACGGGAGTGGTGGGGAACGAAGGAAGAAAATTGCTAAGACAATTGGATAAGACTAAAATAAACACCACACCCCTTCCCCTCGCTGGCCCAGAATCAGACACTGTGCATTAACAACTAATTCACATATTGCAGATCAGAGGATATCTTAAAAGGGTTGAACTTGGTGGACTAAGTCTTTTTTCAACCTCAATTACTGTGTAACTAATAATCCAATGCCACCATTGCTCTCCAGAAATATAAACACCCCTCTCACAAATACAACTTCCACCTACGTGTCATGGATCCCTCCAGGGCCCAGCAGAGGCATCAAGAAAAATTTCTAATTAAAAACTAATGTATGACTATTTTTCTGTTTAAAGTTTTCTGACTCAATGTTTTCAAACAAATATGTTTTGTCGTCCTTTAAGTGTATGATCCACTTAAAGGTAATACATGTGCTTTAATGCAGCATACATGCTTCACTGAATTAATACATAGCTTTGTGTGAAACATAATGAGATTCCAAAAATGGCTCAGAAACACAAAAAGGAGCATTGTAATAAAAAATGTAAAATATATTAATTTGAAGAACTAATCTTGAAAAAAAGAAAAGTTTTTAGAATGTACATTTTACACTGCTCAAAAAAATAAAGGGAACACTAAAATAACACATCCTAGATCTGAATGAATTAAATATTCTTATGAAATACTTTGTTCTTTACATAGTTGAATGTGCTGACAACAAAATCACACAAAAATAAAAAAATGGAAATCACATTTTTCAACCCATGGAGGTCTGGATTTGGAGTCACCCCCATTATGAAAGTGGAAAAACACACTACAGGCTGATCCAACTTTGATGTAATGTCCTTAAAACAAGTCAACATGAGGCTCAGTAGTGTGTGTGGCCTCCATGTGCCTGTATGGCCTCCCTACAATGCCTGGGCATACTCCTGATGTGGTGGCGGATGGTCTCCTGAGGGATCTCCTCCAAGACCTGGACTAAAGCATCTGCCAACTCCTGGACAGTCTGTGGTGCAACGTGACGTTGGTGGATGGAGCGAGACATGATGTCCCAGATGTGCTCAATTGGATTCAAGTCTGGGGAACGGGCGGGCCAGTCCATAGCATCAATGTCTTTGTCTTGCAGGAACTGCTGATACACTCCAGCCACAAGAGGTCTAGCATTGTCTTGCATTAGGAGGAACCCAGGGCCAACCACACTAGCATATGGTCTCACAAGGGGTCTGAGGATCTCAACTCGGTACCTATTGGCAGTCAGGCTACCTCTGGCGAGCACATGGAGGGCTGTGTGGCCCCCCAAAGAAATGCCACCCCACACCATTACTGATCCACTGCCAAACCAGTCATGCTGGATGATGTTGCAGGCAGCAGAACGTTCTCCACAGCGTCTCCAGACCCTGTCACGTCTGTCACATGTGCTCAGTGTGAACCTGCTTTCATCTGTGAAGAGCACAGGGCGCCAGTGGCAAATTTGCCAATCTTGGTGTTCTCTGGCAAATGCCAAACATACTGCACGGTGTTGGGCTGTAAGCACAACCCCCACCGGTGGATGTCGGGCCCTCATACCACCCTCATGGAGTCTGTTTCTGACCGTTTGAGCAGACACATGCACATTTGTGACCTGCTGGAGGTCATTTTGCAGGGCTCTGGCAGTGCTCTTCCTGTTCCTCCTTGCACAAAGGCGGAGGTAGCGGTCCTGATGCTGGGTTGTTGCCCTCCTCCGGCCTCCTCCACGTCTCCTGATGTACTGGCCTGTCTCCGGGTAGCGCCTCCATGCTCTGGACACTACGCTGACAGACACAGCAAACCTTCTTGCCACAGCTCGCATTGATGTGCTATCCTGGATGAACTGCACTATCTGAGCCACTTGTGTGGGTTGTAGACTCTGTCTCATGCTACCACTAGAGTGAAAGCACCACCAGCATTAAAAAGTGACCAAAACATCAGCCAGAAAGCATAGGAACTGAGAAGTGGTCTGTGGTCACCACCTGCAGAATCACTCCTTTATTGGGGGTGTCTTGCTAATTGCCCATAATTTCCACCTGTTGTCTATCCCATTTGCACAACAGCATGTGAAATTGATTGTCACTCAGTGTTGCTTCCTAAGTGGACAGTTTGATTTTACAGAAGTGTGGCTGACTTGGAGTTACAATGTGTTGTTTAAGTGTTCCCTTTATTTTTTTGAGCAGTGTATATAGAATCATGCAGCTCTGGAGTCTGCCTCCTTGTATTTCTGCTGATCAACCTCCTGAGGTGGGAGGAAGTTTTGAATGCACAGAATACACAATGCCAATGTGGCAACTATAACCACCAGTGATTTCATTAGGTATATGTAAAGTTAATTTGTTTACAGGGCCATACCCTCCAGAATCAGAGAGAAGAAAATTAAACTGTACAGTAAAAAAATAATTGCATATAAAAGGTAAAATGATAAATTCTGTTTGTATTGCTTTCAAAAACATTCAACATTTTTCTCTTTATCAAAGCTAGTTATTCAGAATATTAAACTTAAAAAAAATGTAAGAATTTTTTCTTAAAATGTTTACAGTGCTGAGCCCCCCAAGACCAGGGCCCCTGTGCATTGCACCTGGTGCACTGGCGGTAGTTGCGTCTCGGATAGTGACCTATTCACAAATGTATTTAGTGTTATGAAAAGAAGATCTCGACTGCCTTAATATACTGTATTGTTATTTGTATGTTAATGTATTATTGGTTAGCATGCTTTAAACATAGGAAAACAATAAAAAAAAAATGTTTTTTATATGAAAACATTTAATAAAATGAATGATTCTGCATATGTGCATTAAAACACAGCATGTGCCAGCTCACATCTCATGCCATCTAATGGTGTTGTCTGGTACTATACCCTTGCTACATCCCTGTATACTGCCTAGGGTAGTACATGGTGTATTTATGTTTTATGCTACTCTAGGCCTATTCAGATTCATATTTCTTGTCCTATCCACTTGATGTATCCCAAGTAATAGTTTTATGTGTATATATCTATATAAGAAAGTGTCATGTACACTTACAGACATAAATGTTACTGTATAAAGACATTTCTTTGCATATGTACACATTATTCAATCTTCAAGCAGCCTGCTGTCCTCTGAAATGTGCTGCCCTAGGCCTGGACCTTGTGGGCCTAGACCTAAACACACCCATGCCACTAGTGTACTAAATTCTTCAGTGCCTAGTATTTGCAATTATGAACTTTTAAATGCACATTTTTACAGATACACACAAGCACCCTCCAGGCTTCCAATTTTCTTAGACTTTGAGAGAAATCAATAGGAGGAACAAGAGAAAGTGTGTCATGGTCAGGGCTGGAAAACAGCGGCTTACCCTTAAATGTGGGACTTTCCTTCCAACAAGGGATGTTTGGGAGGTTAAGAGGGACAAAAAGATGGAGGTATGTAATAGCTGCCCTGTCCTCTCCCTAGTTAGTGTCAGATGGTGGTCTGCTTGTTCTCTACAAAACAACAAACAGATGATTGAATGGACATGGAAAACATGTTCTAACTGTTACAAAAGCTGTTTTTCTTTAGCGCAAGGTTTAGACTGCATTTCACTAACTTGAGAGACATTTCTGTACATTTCCCCAATGTGTGTACATTTCCCCAAAACTTAGGGCCCTATTAAATTTTCACCTCGTAGTTCTCTCGGTTCTCGCAAAAGGCAGTTTTTCTGCTGTTTGCGAGTACCGAATCTCTCGCAGCCTGCTTTGCGATATGACTACGAAAAAATGGCAGAGAATAGGCTCTGAGAGAGCTACGTAGTCACACGCAGCATTAAATCTACGCATGATTATCGCATATTGTAAAAATCCCTACGCGCACAAAAAGTGCCCGCAAGGGATCCAAAAGCCTCTACGTGCTGCCTTGGAGCAGCCCGAGACAGCAGTGTGAGGCTCCCCCCTGCACCCTATACACATCCCCATGCTGCAGGGGTCTCTATCGGGACCCCTGCAGCACCCCCACATTAACCCCTTGCAGCGGGGGTCCCCGATCGGCACAGATCAGGCCCACACTGCATTTAAAACTTTTAAATTCCCCGCCGCGGCTCCTTAAAGGGGCCGCGGCACACTACTACCCAATCCCGACCGCGGCCCCTTAAATTAACCCCCCTCTATGCTGGGGGTCCCCATCGGGACCCCCGAAGTGTCCCCACATAAACCCATTGCAGGGGGGGTCCCCGATCTGCATAGATCAGGCCCCCCGCTGCATTTAAAACTTTTAAATTCCCCGCCGCAGCTCCTTAAAGGGGCCCCGGCACACTATTATCCAATCCTGGCCGCGGCACCTAAAATTAACCCCCCTCTATGCAGGGGGTCCCCATTCGTACCCCCGAAGTGTCCCCATATAAACCCCCTGCAGCGGGGGTCCCTGATCGGCACCGATCATGACCCTGCTGCATTTCAATTTAAAATTTCCCGCCTTGCGGGTCCTTAAAGGACCGTAAAGGTCCTGAAAGGACTCGCACTAAAAATATTAACCCCAGGCAACTATAATTAACCCTATAACTCATGGTGGTCAATCCAGACCCCCATAAGGCCTTAATTACCCCATTAACTCATGGTGGTCAATCCAGACCCACATAAGGCCTTAATTACCCCATTAACTCATGGTGGTCAATCCAGACCCCAATAAGGCCTTAATTAACCCTATAACTCATGGTGGTCAATCCAGACCCCCATAAGCCTCTATTTAACCCCATCAGTCCCATAAGGGTATATTATTACCATTATGGGCCTGTTACAACCCAACATTAACCACATAAGTGCCATGACGGTCCTCAAGGACCATCATGACACTAACTACAAACACTACACTATAACCCCCAATAAACCATTTAATCTAAACTAACCCCCCTCTACACTAATCTATTAACACTTACACTACCTACCTACACTACCTACCCCCTAATAAACCTCCCCAACACTCTAGATACAAAAAATAAAAAAAACTACCTTACAGAAAGAAAAAAAACCTACAGTACAGAAAACAAAAAAACCTACAGTACAGAAAACAAAAAAACCTACAGTACAGAAAAAAAAACAAATACATTACAACCCCACCCCCCCACTACAGAAAATAAAAAAATTACACACCTGAAAAGGAAAGACAGAAAAACACAATACAATACATACATATAATACATTAAATACATTACATACAATACATGACATTACATACATTACATATAATATATTACATATAATATATTGCATATAATACATTACATACAATACATGACATTACATACATTACATATAATATATTACATATAATATATTACATATAATACATTACATACATTACATTACATTACATACATTACATATAATATATTACATATAATACAAATCAAATACCCCCTATCATAGTTACATAGTTACATAGTTACATAGGGCCTCATTCTATTATCGGCCGCAGCCGCTGCAGGGCCGCAAGGACCGGCCGCAAGCTTTCCGGCTATTCTATTCCCCTCCGGCCGGGGACTCCGGCAGGCTTGCGGACGGCGCCTTGTTATCTCTTGCGGCCGCAGGCGCCGGAGAAAAGCCTTTGATCTAAAACGGCCGCAAGGAAATCGGCTGTAAGAAAAGCCTGGTTGCGATTCTATTGCTCCGGGAACCCTCTCTGCAAGGCTAAAAACGAGCCGCAGCTTACTTGCAGCAAACAGGTCCCGCTAGCACCAATTAAGCACATAAAATAGCTCAAATAAAGCCATCCTGCACTTTGAGAAGACTATAAAGTGATTTTAGGTGTTAGAAAAAATAGCACATAATTACCCTATACTCAAATCCGTAAAATATATATTTTTTAATATACCTAAAATATACATGTAAAAAGTCCAGAGTGCTTGGAGCACCTCAGACACGCCCACGCCGCAGCCGGAAAATAAACAGTTAATTTGAACTCGGGTTTGGGCTGATGTGCAAGCTTGAGAGTGGGTTACTTTTAATCCTCATGTCCCCCAATATGATCCCTAGCATTTACAGAGCTGTACAGTGCAGGCTTGAATTTAGATTTCTGAGCTTACGGCCGGTTTCAAGATATGCGGCCGTCCATAAGGGGAGATCCTTGCCGGGCCGTATAATAGAATCGCGAGTTAACAGAACCCCCGCAAGGAATCGCAGCCTTACGGCCGATTTACGTCCGGTAATAGAATGAGGCCCATAGTATTTAAGGTTGAAAAAAGACTTTCAGTCCATCAAGTTCAACCTCTTAAGATCTCCTCTGATCTGCAATATGCGGATTAACTATTAATTCATTAGTTGTTAATTAATTATTAATCAATTATTTAATGTTTTTTTTTTGTTTTGTTTTTTATTATTATTAATTAGTCCAGAGGAAGGCAAATAGAAAAGAAAAAAAAACAAGCGAGACTTAGCCAATTGTCTCAAGTGAAATGTAAAAAATTTGGATCATTACTATCTCTCTAACTATCCATGATAACCCTGAATACCCTTTTTAATTAGAAATAAATCTAGTCCCCTTTTAAAGTTATCTATCGAATCCGCTGTCACCACCTCCTCTGGTAGAGAATTCCACAGATTAACCACCCTTACTGTGAAGAATCCTTTTCTTTCTTTGAGGTAGAATCTTTTTACTTCTAACCTCAAGGGATGTCCTCTTGACAGTTGAAAACCTCTTGGCACAAAAAGCTCCCCCGACAAATCTTTATACTGACCCTGGATGTATTTATATAAGGTAATCATATCTCCTCTTAGACGCCTTTTTTCTAGAGAAAATAAGTTTCATTTGGTTAGTCTTTCTTCATAACTTAGCCCCTCCATTCCCCTTATTAGTTTTGTTGCCCTTCTCTGTACCTTTTCCAGCTCTAAAATGTCCTTTTTATGAAGTGGTGCCCAAAATTGTACTCCATATTCCAAATGAGGGAGTACTAGAGATTTGTATAGTGGCAGAATTATATTTGCTTCCCTGGCTTCTATACCCTTCTTAATACATGCTAATATTTTATTTGCCTTTGCAGCTGCTGCTTGGCTTTGAGCACTGTTACCTAGTTGGTTGTCCACAAGCACTCCCAAATCCCTTTCAATATCTGATACACCTAGATTTGCTCCATTAAGATTATAAATTGCATGGCTATTTTTCCTTCCCAGATGCATAACCTTACATTTATTCGTATTAAATCTCATCTGCCATTTAGATGCCCATTCCTCAATTTTATGTAAATCCCCTTGGAGGGAAAGCACATAATTTTCAGATTTAATTGCCTTGCACAACTTTGTGTCATCAGCGAAAATGGAGACCCCCACACTCCAATCCTATCTCTAAGTCATTAATAAATATGTTAAAAAGGAGAGGACCTAATACTGAACCCTGAGGAACCCCACTTACCACATTAGTCCAATCGGAGTATGTTCCATTTACAACAACCCTTTGCTTCCTGTCTTTTAGCCAGCTCTCAATCCATGAGCAGACATTTACTGCAATTCCTGTATCCTTTAGTTTGCCCAATAGTCTCCCATGTGGCACTGTATCAAAAGCCTTTGCAAAATCCAAAAAGACTACATCCACTGAGTTGCCTTGATCCAGGTTCCTACTAACCTCCTCATAGAAACTAATTAGATTTGTTTGACATGACCTATCCCTCATAAACCCATGTTGACTCCTACTTATAATCCTGTTTAAATAGACATATTCTTGTATATTATCCCTTATTAACCCTTCTAAAAGCTTCCCCACTACAGAAGTGAGGCTCACTGGTCTATAATTCCCCGGATTTGCTCTTGCTCCCTTTTTAAATATAGGTATCACATCAGCTTTTCTCCAGTCATCTGGTAGAGACCCTGTGTTGAGTGAATCTTGAAAAATTAAATATAATGGTTTGGCTATTACAGAACCCGGTTCCCTTAGTACCCTTGGATGTATTCCATCAGGACCCGGGGCTTTATTAACATTTTTTTTTTCCAACCTCTTTTGGATTACTTCCTGTGTTAACCAATTATTTGGCAAAGGTAGTGTAGCCCCATTATGTTGCAGTGTCCCAACCACTGGTACCTCCCTTGTGTATACCGAAGAAAAGAACCTATTTAGCTCATCTGCCTTTTCCTGGTCACTAATTTTCAGACAGCCTGTTTCACATTCTAATGTTCCTATAGCTTCCTTCCTCGCCTTCTTCCCATTAATATACTTAAAAAATATGTTAGGGTTAGTCTTACTCTCTTTTGCAATTAATTTTTCATTTTCTATTTTAGCCAGTCTAATCGCGCTTTTGCAAGCCTTGTTGATTTCCTTGTATTCCCGTAAAGCAGTCTCTGTCCCCTCTTGTTTGTATCATTTAAATGCCTGTTTTTTACTCCGTATCTTGATCTTTAAATCATTGTTAAGCCACATGGGTTGTGATTTACTCCTTTTACTTTTATTCCCACATGGTATATGCCGATGTGTATGTATATTTAGTAAGGATTTAAATGTTGTCCATTTATGTTCAGTGTTTTTACCTATCAGTTCTCTGTCCCAGTCTATACTTTGTATTGCTGCCCTTAGACCGTTAAAATCTGCCCTTTTAAAATTAAGAGTTTTTGTTGGCCCCTTAAAATGTTTGTTTTTTTAATTCAATCTCAAATGAGACTGTGTTGTGATCACTGTTTCCCAAAGGTTACCCTATTTCAACATTTGATACAATATCAATATTATTTGTAATGAGTAAATCTAAGATAGCTTCATTTCTAGTAGGCTCCTGTATAACCTGGGCCAGATAATGATCCCTGAGTGTACTCAAGAACCTGCTCCCCTTAGCTGAACTGCTGGTCTCATTTATCCAGTTTATTTCAGGGTAATTAAAATCTCCCATTATTAGAACTTGCCCGTACTTAGCTGCATTTCCAATCTGTAACAATAATTGTATTTCCTCACTTTCAGCTATATTTGGGGGTTTATAGCATACTCCTACTAATATTATTTTGGAATTTGCTGCTCCGCTATTTAACTCTACCCACAAACATTCAACTTTATCACTAGGTCCACCATAAATATCTTCTCTGACTATAGCCTTAAATTCAGGCTTAACATACAGACAAATCCCTCCTCCTCATTTACCATTGCCTCTATCTTTCCTAAATAGGTTATAACCATCCAGATTAACAGTCCAGTCATGAGATTCATCCCACCACATTTCGATAATTCCTATTAAATCCCATTTTTCATTAATTGCTAATAATTCTAACTCTCCCATTTTTCCTGGCAAGCTTCTGGCATTAGCAAGCATACACCTTATGTTATGAGTCTGTAGTTCTGAAGTGCCTGCCACTGGACTTGAATTACTTAGTACTACCTCCCTATTGACTATACTACCTCTCCCCCCATCTCCTCCCCTATGAGTTGTTATTTCATCCCTTATACCCTCTACACTTTCTACCCCATTACTTATATCTAGTCCCTCCCCCCCCCACCTACTTGTTTAAAAACTCCTCCAGCCTTTCTACCATCCTATCCCCTAGTACAAAAGCTCCCTCATCATTAAGGTGCAATCCATCCCTACTGTAGAGATTGTACCGAAGTGAGAAGTCAGCCCAGTGCTCTGAATGGACATCGCCAACAGTTTCACTCAATCTGGCAAATCTGTTGTTGTTTGCCAACTCAGAACTGGCCTGCCTCCTCCTGTTTCCCCTGCTTCCCCTTGTAACTGTAACCCAGCCGGCTCCCTGGACATCCTTACTAGCCCCAGCTCCACCCTCCATGCTAGGCCCAGCTAAACTGTGCTCAGTGAGCACCAACCCCCTTTCCAGTGGAGCAATATCACTAAGTGCTGCAATTCTCCTCTCCAGATCTCCAATTTGAGCTTCCAGAGAGGCAACATGCTCACACCTCTCAGAGAGGTATGGACCCTGGATCATCTGTTCCAGTATTGCATACATATGACAGGATGTACACTGAATAAGGTTGCCACTGGACTGACTCATAATTATTATTATTGTCTACGAAATTTCAGTGGGAAAAATAAAGAATATAAAATAATATATTTATATAAAGTTTTCCTCCTTTGCACTATAAATCTGCCCTCCCTTTTCTTTGAAGGCCCTCCTTTTATTTACACTCCTAGGCTTTTACTAGAATTGCACTTGATACTGAAAATGTTCGCAAGCTCACAAGTTGCCCTTCTCCAGTTTATATTAACTTCTGCCTTCTCGCCTGGGCACAATTAGTGCACTCTGCAATTTATCAGCCTTTACTTGTAAGGTAAATCCACTTGTAAACAGGCCCCAAACCAGCTCACAAATCTTTTATCCTAGTTTAACAGTCAAGCCACACCCCTCTCACCTGGGCACAATTAGTGCACTCTGCAGTTTATCAGCCTTTACTTGTAAGGTAAATCCACTTGTAAACAGGCCCCAAACCAGCTCACAAACCTTTTATACAAGTTTAACAGTCAAGCCACACCCCTCTTACCTGGGCACAATTAGTGCACTCTGCAGTTTATCAGCCTTTACTTTTTAAGGTAAATCCACTTGTAAACAGACCCCAAACCAGCTCACAATCCTTTTATACAAGTTTAACAGTCAAGCCACACCCCTCTCACCTGGACACAATTAGTGCACTATGCAGTTTATCAGCCTTTACTTTTTAAGGTAAATCCACTTGTAAATAGCATCAACAGCTATCTATCTAACATACAATCTATTTAATATAAAATAAATCCTAACTATATCAAATACATCAACCCTATCTATCTAATCTACAATAAATCCTAACTACATACACAGACCCTAATTCTAAGATAAAATAAAATAATTACAGTCCTAACTACACAGACCTAATTCTAAGCTAAAATAAAATAATTTACAGTCCTAACTACACAGACCCTAATTGTAAGTTAAAATACAATAATTAAGACCACTTACCTTTAAGATTTACATTAATACATTAATACAATATATAAACAAGAAATAAAATAAACATATAAACATCTAAATATACATTTAACTTACCTCCCCGCGATGTCCCCGGCCTTCTCCCCTTCAGCCCCGGCTGGGCCGCGGAACCATCCGCGCTCTAAAAAAAAACAAAAAACTAACGGAGATCTGCACTTGCAGACCTCCCCGACGCTAATGAGCCTCCCGGAGTCCTTTCCGGGAGGAAATTGGCAATGGCGGCTTGTGATTGGCTGAAAAAGCTGTCAGCCAATCAAAAGTCGTCAGTGTATGAGCCAATCAGGATACGCAGATGTCTTCTACCAATCACTCCGTGGGGGTGTATCCCATAGTGATTGGCTGAAGGCATCTGAGCCTTGTGATTGGTTCCCATAAAGATAGACAAGTGTTTTAGCCAATCAGGGTGGGATATTGGGGTATATCCCATCCTGATTGGCTCACACATTCACGACTTTTGATTGGCTGAAATTGATAGACAGTTTTTTCAGCCAATTACAAGCCGCCATTGCCAATTTCCTCCCGGAGCCGGGAGGCTCATTAGGTTTGGGGAGGTCTGCGAGTGCGTTTTTTTTTTTTTTAGAGCGCGGATGGTTCCGCGGCCCAGCCAGGGCTGAAGGGGGGAAGGCCGGGGACATCGCAGGGACGTAAGTTAAATGTATATTTAGATGTTTATATGTTTATTTTATTTCTTGTTTATATATTGTATTAATGTATTAATGTATTGTGTTTTTTTTTTTAGCAGGGCCGCGCCGGAAGAGCTGAACAATGACGGGACATGATGGAAAGGTGAGTATAATATTTAGAATGTATATAATGTTTATTTATTTCATGTTAATGTTTTGTACTAATTATTTTGTTTTGTTTTACCCCTAGGTTAGTGATCCGAAGCAACATCTTAAAGGTAAGTGGTCATAATTATTTTATTTTAGCATAGAATTAGGGTCTGTGTAGTTAGGACTGTAATTATTTTATTTTAACTTAGAATTAGGGTCTGTGTAGTTAGGACTGTAATTATTTTATTTTAACTTAGAATTAGGGTCTGTGTAGTTAGGACTGTAATTATTTTATTTTAACTTAGAATTAGGGTCTGTGTATGTAGTTAGGATTTATTGTAGATTAGATAGATAGGGGGATGTATTTGATATAGTTAGGATTTATTTTATATTAAATAGATTGTATGTTAGATAGATAGGGGGTATTTGATTTGTATTATATGTAATATAGTATATGTAATGTGTGTAATGTAATGTAATGTATGTAATGTATTATGTGTAATATATTATATGTAATATATTATATGTAATATATTATATGTAATGTATGTAATGTCATGTATTGTATGTAATGTGTTATGTGTAATATATTATATGTAATATATTATATGTAATATATTATATGTAATGTATGTAATGTCATGTATTGTATGTAATGTATGTAATGTATTATATGTATGTATTGTATTGTGTTTATCTGTCTTTCCTTTTCAGGTGTGTAATTTTTTTTATTTTCTGTAGTGGGGGGTGGGGTTGTAATGTATTTGTTTTTTTTCTGTACTGTAGGTTTTTTTTTCTGTACTGTAGGTTTTTTTTTTCTGTAAGGCTTTTTTTTTTATTTTTTGTAATTAGAGTGTTGGGGAGGTTTATTAGGGGGTAGGTAGTGTAGGTAGGTAGTGTAAGTGTTAATAAATTAGTGTAGAGGGGGGTTAGTTTAGATTAAATGGTTTATTGGGGGTTATAGTGTAGTGTTTGTAGTTAGTGTCATGATGGTCCTTGAGGACCGTCATGGCACTTATGTGGTTAATGTTGGGTTGTAACAGGCCCATAATGGTAATAATATACCCTTATGGAACTGATGGGGTTAAATGGAGGCTTATGGGGGACTGGATTGACCACCAGGAGTTAAAGGGTTAATTAAGGCCTTATTGGGGTCTGGATTGACCACCATGAGATAATGGGGTAATTAAGGCCTTATGGGGGTCTGGATTGACCACCATGAGTTAATGGGGTAATTAAGGCCTTATGGGGGTTTGGATTGACCACCATGAGTTAATGGGGTAATAAGGGCCCTATGGGGGTCTGTATTGACCACCATGAGTTAATGGGTTAATAATGTAGCGGAGAGGCAATATTCCCCAGGTTATCTCCGCTTATAATCCCAGTGAGGCTCAGGAACAAGTAAATGGTAAATCCACAGGCAAGGTTTCCAACAGGTAAAATAATAGCAATATCCCAACCGCAATCCCAATCACTGGATGACACACAGTTTCAGGAGCAGAACTACTCTTTAATGACAGGGAATCTCCTTTTATGCAATGGTGCCCTCTGAAGGGCTACACCCACATAATTATCACAGCCAATTATATACATGGTTCAAGCCCCACGTCTCCTCTCCTCAGATAACAGGTAACACAATTAAAACAGACACAATTTTAACCACATTCTGGACGTACCCCAAAAACAGAGGGTACACCTTTAAGTCCAGCACCGTTCAATAGCTCTCACCTAGGGGAACAACATATTAAAAAATGGCATGAATCAGACCAGGGGTTCAAAAGTTAGTAAAAGTATCTTTTACACATAACACACAGACGTTTCACATATTCTCCATAGTTGGCCATACAATACACATTTAGGGACAATAGGTGAGTCACACCTCCCTGAGGCAACTTGATATAATCAGACAATGATTAAATCAGCCTTCTTTGTTCTTATGTTTGAGAATGAATAGACCTCCTTATCTGTAACAGGATTATCTATTAGCCTAGGTCTGCAATAGTCTGGCTAATATTCTGCAGAGCATAAACCAACATACATTTCTTTTAACACAAGTACAACATACAGTTATGCGAATGCAGCTTATTCACAGTAAATTGCAGGACAACCCAGTGCCATCCGCTACAAAGGCCTTATGGGGGTTTGGATTGACCACCATGAGTTAATGGGGTAATAAGGGCCCTATGGGGGTCTGTATTGACCACCATGAGTTAATGGGTTAATTAAGGCCTTATGGGGGTCTGTATTGACCACCATGAGTTATAGGGTTAATTATAGTTGCCTGGGGTTAATATTTTTAGTGCAAGTCCTTTCAGGACCTTTACAGTCCTTTAAGGACCCGCGAGGCGGGAAATTTAAAATTGAAATGCAGCAGGGTCACGATCGGTGCCGATCGGGGAGCCCCGCTGCAGGGGGTTTATATGGGGACACTTCGGGGCCCCCGATGGGGACCCCCAGCATAGAGGGGGGTTAATTGTAGGAGCCGCGGCCGGGATTGGGTAATAGTGTGCCGGGGCCCCTTTAAGGAGCCGCGGCAGGGAATTTAAAAGTTTTAAATGAAGCGGGGGGCCTGATCTATGCAGATCGGGCCCCCCCCCTGCAAGGGGTTAATGTGGGGACACTTGGAGGGTCCCGATGGGGACCCCCAGCATAGAGGGGGGTTAATTGTAGGTGCCGCGGCCGGGATCGGGTAATAGTGTGCCGCGGCCCCTTTAAGGAGCCGCGGCGGGGAATTTAAAAGTATTAAATGCAGCGGGGGCCTGATCGGTGCCGATCGGGGACCCCCGCTGCAAGGGGTTAATGTGTGGGGGCTGCGGGGGTCCCTATGGACCCCTGCAGCAAGGTGTTAATGTGAGGACACTTTGGGGGTCCCGACGGGGACCCCCGCATAGAGGGGGGGTTAATTTTAGGTGCCGGGGGGGGTATTTGGAGTAACCCCCACGGCAGGGCTTATGTGGGGGACTGCCGCGGAGGTCCCGTTTAGGCCCCCGGCAGCAATTGATGAGGAGTGGGAGTCTGCGATATCATATCGCAGGCTGTCACTCCTCATGTACATTCTACGCAGAGTAGAAACGTACGGACCTGCTGCGTAGCTCATACGTTGCTCTCAGCAGGGCTAATTTAATAGCATTGTAAGTTAGAGAAACTTTGCAGTACGTAGGGCTTAAGTAGAAGCCTCTTATTTACGAAGCTGGAATTTAATAGGGCCCTTAGTGTTTACTTCTAACATGTCCACACCTTAATTACTTACAGGATAAACAATATGTTATTTGCAGCAATACCTGTAACATGAAACACAATTTATATCTAATCATACACAATATATATAATATATGCCCCATGACCACAAGTAACATAGGTAAACCATACAAAACCTTGTATACTCATAAACCAAAATACATATTATATTGTAATCAGATTTAAACCCATGGAAGTTCCCAAATCCCAGGCACCATGCACAGTCCACAATTGTCCAGTAAAGCTCTGGGCATGATGAAATTGGGTGGCAAAGGGTCCCTGCGTGCTTCCCAAAATCCAGTTGTGACAGGGACCTTAACAGACCCCCTTTGGCAATGACGGTCAATAACATTTTAAGCCATGGCAATGCTGTTTGCCACACAATGTACATTTTTTTGTACTGTGAGGACCTTCGGCGCTCATTGCGAGCCTCTCTGATGTGCTTTTGCTCCAAGCAGCCTCTGCGCTCATCACAAAGGCAGATACATATATCTGTATTTTTGTACATAATAATCAATTAATTAGTTACTTAATAAATTAATATACTTTACCTAATTATAATTAATATATCTATCAATCAATAGGCTGAAGAGCTAACAATCTTTTTTCATTGTCCCGCAGCATATAATGTTCTGTTGCTGGCCTATGAATGCCCCAACTGTGCGTTAGACGTAGGCTGTGTGCGTGAGGGCAAACCGTTGGTTTATTTGTGTAAAGCGCTACTGTAGGTGCGTAATGTTCTGATTTGCAAGTTCGGAAAGTAAAGTAGCGTTGTTTGTGTGTGTGCTACGCGGTTCGCGAGTATTTGGCGTTCTTTTTAAGTAGTGTATATTGTACCTTGTACATTCCTGTGTGAAAGTGATACGCGGTTGGCGGTGTTTTGCGTGGTCCAGGGTCGTGTAGCCCCATTTCATTAGGTTTTTTTTTTTCTCTTAGCCGACTTTCGAGTGCCGAAACTCTTTAATATCGACTTAAATTTGCGTTCCACCTCACTCCCAGATGTCCTGGCTGTTCCCCCGTGCTGTGTGTAATTTTTTTTTTGTGTGTTTTTCGTGTATTTTGATTTTTGCAGTTAACTTCGTATTTTTCCTACCTTGTATTTTTTTTTTCCAAGTCCTGCGTCTCGTAATGTTTTTTTTTCTAAGTTGCGCGTTCGTCAACTGCTTGCAGCCTAACAGCCTTATTAAATTGCGAATTGGGCAATTGAATATGGCTCTATAAGCACATAGGATATATTTTTTTATAGAAGTATTTAGTTAGTGAACTTATATGCAAAAGCAAGGTCTTTAGTAACTAAAAACTTATTTTAAAAAAAAGATGCTATGTGCTTATATAGAGCCCTATTCAATTGTGCGAATGCCTAAGTCGTACGCACCACGCAAAGCGTGACGATGTCTCATAGTTTGACAATTATATATAAACCTATTTGTCATAGAGGTCCTGGAAGGTAACGTGATAATTTACAGCTTACTGCCTGCCCACATCAAATAGTCACAAGCACTGGGGAATTGGAGATAAAACAATCTCCAAAAGCCAACGAGGGAAATCTTTCATTATGCCAAAACAGGGATCTACAATCTTTGCATCAAACAGTGAATATATACAAAATATAATTTGCATAACTACACATAAACAACTTTATATATGTATTTACTTTATTGCTTTAAGTTTTTTTTATTGCAGAATGGATACAATATGGGTTGCTGGAAAGGTTTACAATAAATTAGGCAACTACCATTGTTAAAAACATTTTTGAGGGCTGGTAAAAAGAACCATATTTTGATCTGTGCTGAGCCCAATTTAGTTAGAGGCATTGGTTGCTGACGCTTATGCTTCACTAGAATATTGCCCGTGAAAAAATGACGGCAATGAAATTGTAAGTGAAATACTGCTGTTTGGTGTATGGTAATCAAATAAATGATACATTACAAAATTAATATACTTTACCTATTTGGAAGTAATATATGCAGGAATCATTGTGTTGAAGAGCTGACAATCTGTTTTGCTGTTGCCGCAGCATCCAATGTGTGTTTTCAGTGTTGTGGAGCTGCTGTGCAAGTGTCAAGAATGTGTGCAGTGTGTAGTGTAAATAGGCTGCGTGCATGAGTAAAATCCGTTAGGGTAGCTGTGTACTTCCGCATTGTGCAAGTTAGTGTTGTAAAATGGCGCCTCATGTGTGTGTTACGCGGCTGTGGCTGATTTTGCGTCCTTGTACCTCGTACGGCTTTTTTGAAAAATCTGTATGTGTTTCGTGGTGTTTTGCGTGTTTAGTGTCCTGTAGCCTCGTTTTGATTTTGTTCGGCTGCAATTTTTTCTCTCGCTTAGGGGATTTTCAGGTGTCTAAACTCTTTAATTTCTACTTAAATTGACTTGTAACTTCCCTTTTAGAGGTGCTGGGTCCCCCCCCCCCCTTTGCTGTGGGTTAGATTTTTTATGCGTTTGTTGTGTGTTTTTTTAGTGTTTTCATGTGCACGGCTTTCGGCTACTAATGTCGTATTTTTGCGAGGTCGTAATATTTTTTTTTGTAAGTGGTGCGGCTCGTATTTGGGGATGCTATGTCTGTAAATGTTGCGGTCGCGGTGGAAGCCTCCACCTCCGCTTTGCGAGGGTCCGCATTTACGGGCCTAAAGTCCGCAGTTGCTGGCAAGGAGCGCCTTCAGCTTCGCCAGGGCCGCAGCGTTGGCAACAACTTTTGTCAACCCACACTGTTGACAACTATATATGTGATAAACTTGTACTTGTAAATGACCATGACTTGTTGTAGTGTAGTGTAGTAAAGTCTTGCTAGTAAAGAACTCTTCTATAGACACAGCTGGTCTATCTTGGTAGACAATGTTGGACTCCACATAGACCTCTCTCAAAACAGAGCCATATCTAACCATATATATTATAGCCTTAATTTGATGAATGATCAATGGAAAATTAAAACATCTATCTCCTGGTGTCAAGCTATTGTAAGCTCTTCTGAGTACAGACCTCATTTCTGGTGTAACAAGCTGTCTGCTGACCCATTTTGTCACATTTGTATTGTATCATTCCTATACTTATAATTTGCTATTTGTTCCCACTATATTTTATTCTACTTTGTAAAAAGCACTACGGAAAATGCTGGCACTTTATAAATAAAGACTAATGATAATAGTCCTTTGTGTAAGCTTATAATTTAATTATCCAAAATGCTGCTAAGTTATGGTGATGTAACATAAGAAAACAGTTTCACCAATATACTCATTTGTTCAAAGACTGACACCTCATAACAATTTACTTCATTCTGAAGTATCAGTAACTACAGGTTGACACCATCAACCATCTTTTTAAAGGTAGAAATATTTCTCAAACCTTATTGGCAGTACCATCCATACATATATTTTTCTCTAGGAGGAGGCTGGATCAGATAAGGATACATTTTGCACAAACAGGAGATCACCAAGAGCCCTATGCTAATCTGGTGCTCTAATTTAGGGGCATACAGTAAATCAACTGCTGGAGCTTTTATTCCCTAAATTCTACACAAATTCATAGTTACATAGGTTGAAACACAAACAACAACAAAAAACATGACTTTTAGCCCATCAAGTTCAACCTTTAAAGATCTCTGATCTGCAATATGGGGATTAGTTGTTAAGTGATCCAGAGGAAGGCCTACAGAATAAAAAAAACAAGTGAAACTTAGCCAATCGTCTCAAAAGGGAAAAAAAAGAAAAAAAATTCCTGACCCCAGATACTGGCGATCAGATTCCTCCCTGGATCAATACTGCCTCTCTAATTAACCAGTATAAACCTGAATGCCCTTTTTAAATTGAAATATATCCATTTCCTTTTTAAAGTTATCTAACAAATCTTCTCTCACCACCTCCTTCAAATCATTCACTCCCCCACATTAGGACACTCAGCTCAGATCCGTAAATCTTGCTTTGTAGCAGCAACAGATATCTGTGCAGGGAGCAGCCAAACCAAGCTTTACAGAGGAGTTGGACCTAGGAGCCAATAAGAAATGTGAACACCATAAATCTTATAAATGAGGGGGAAGTGCAGGAACTGTCGTAACTGGCTACAGCAAGGGAACACACTATATATATATATATATATATATATATATATATCACATATATAGTTGTGAGCGTATGAGTTGTTGCGAATGCTGCGGGCTCGCGAAGCGAGGGCACTGGGCGACGGTCTCAGTTGCTGGCATGGAGCGCCAAAGGCGCTCCATGCCAGCAACTGCGACCCTTGCAAACTTCACGACACACACATTACGACACTCGCAAACAACATACGACACACGTTCACACACATTACGGCCTCGCAACACTCGGACGCAACTCGCGAATATTACAAAATTAAAAACACAATAAATACACACAGCACATACATAAAAACCTTACCTACAGCAACAGGAAGCATCCAGGACCTCAAAAATGCAACTTACACCTTCATTTTACTCAAAATAAAAGGAGTTTAGACACTAAACAATTTGCTAAGCGACACAAAAAATGGCCGACGAATAAAACGAAAACGAGGCTACACACGCAAACACCATACGAGACACGTTACCACACATTACGACCTCGCAAACATCGGACGCAACACGCCGACATACAAACATTTAAAACACAATAAATACACACAACACACACATAAAAAGCTTACCTACAGCAAGAGGAACCATCCAGCACCTCAAAAAACCAAGTTACACCTTCATTTAAATAAAAATAAAACACTTTAGACACTAATAAAATCGCTAAGCGAGAGAAAAAATGGCCGCCGAAAAAAACGAAAACGAGGCTACAGCACTCTCAACATGTAAAACACCACAACACACTCGCAAAACACCACACGAAACTCGAAAAACCCCACGAAGCACCGACGGATAATCCGCAAAGACGCATACCACAGATAACCCGCCATTTTACGCCAATGCGGAAGTACAACACTACGCTAACGGTTTCGTCTCGCGCACGCACAGTATTACACTGCACACATTCAGCACGCTTACACAACAGCTCCACACCACTAATGCTGCAGCAACCTCAAAACAGATTGCCAGCTCTTCAACACAATGCTTCAAAATAGGTAAAGTATATTCATTTATTAATGTATTATATATTTCATTATTACACACCAAACAGCATTAGCTACCTTACAATTTCATTGCCGTCATTTTTTGACGGGCAATTCTCTAGTATATATATATATATATATATATATATATATATATATATATATTAAATTGTTTTTTTATTTATTCATATATTTTGATATTAAAAAGATGTGACAATTGTATTTATAGGTTCAATAAAGAAAAAGATGTGTTTATTTTGTGTTAAAATATGATATATCTATAGACAATGCCTTAGGCATTAAACGTTTTTGTTCCTAGGCAACGTGGTTTTGTGACGTGCATTAACGGGGGTTGTTTGTTAACCAGGATTTTGTATCATAAAACTGGCTTAATAAAAACACATCATTTTTTTTTTTTTTATTACACATATGTTGATATTGGATTCTTAAGTATCAAATAATGTAGAAATATCAACATTTTGTAGGGCTGTTTGTGCTACACTGTCACTTTAAATGCTCCTGGGAGACACAGCAATGGTTTTAAAAACCATTTGCGAGTGGTGTCTCTTCTTCTATTTGCAGTTACGACAGTGCCCTGATTTGTGAGTGATCTGTAAAATCTTATTAGCATAGGGTTTGAGTGTCAAAGAGTCAGTGAGTAACTCATAATTTATTTTTAGTGCAACATTCAGTGGATATTTATGCCTCCCCTTTTGTCTGTGTTGTGAAGTTCACTCGGAGCAGTGACCCGTAGGAGTTCTCTCGCAATGTTTTAGGGATGGGTGATTAGCATAGCTATGTAGGGTTTACTCTGTAGTTAGGGCACTCATAAGTGCTTTTTCAGGGATTCCCAAGAAGGGAAGATGTATTCATTTAATTCAAGCTCTAAGCCAGGTTTGTTTCAAATAAAGCCACATATTTAACCTTATTTGATCATCTGCCATAGGTAATGACCAGCTTTACCTTGATAACATATATCATTTAAGATAGATCCACCTAATATAAACAGCAATGGATACATAATATATGCAAATAATGTATAGTACGAGAGGCACAGAATAGCCAGAGGATTATGAGAGAATACATTTAATGAGTTTTAAAGTAGTTTCCTAGAGAGAAAATATTTTTCCTTCAGTGAAAATTAGGGCATTAAATAGTCATTTATCGGCCTAGTATGAAGTGTTGCAATATTATTTTTCTTCATAGATATGGCTCATCTGTAGATAGCTCCATTTTGGGCGGAGGAGGTCCAGGAATCACCGGCTTCTTTAAGGCTGCCACAACTGTAGTGTCAGCACTATAAATGGAAAAAATATAAAACATGTAAAACTTGTTGTCAGGGAAATGAGAATAGTTCAGTAGCACAATATGTCCGCATAACAGAATAAAATTAACTGAAAGTGTATTAATTAGGAATCCATCATTAATAAAAATTACTATTTAGCATTTTAGAAAAGTAATAATCAGCTTCTGAGCCTCCGGATAAGATTATTGTCTCCACCCACTAGGAGTCAATGAAGGGCTAAGAGCAACTCTGGATAGGAAGCAGTGCTTCATGGTCTGACACAAACTTGTATCTAGACAAGTCTCAGGCCATTAAAGTGGTTTTCCTTGAGCACTGTCTAATCATAAGCTTGTGTCTGACCACTTAAAGTCAAAACCATTACCACTGAGACCTTCTTTAGGACTTCACAGCAGCTAAACTGGAGGGTTAGAAGGTAATCTTTGAAAGTAAATTGTACATTGAATATTGATTTTTCAAATTATTGAATAAAAAATACATCCGTGGTGAAGATTTAATGAACATATCTGGCATCTGCAGTTACTATGGGCATTTAAGAACAAAAATAATGAGATCCATTCAATATGGATAACCAAACGAAACTAGCACAAAATGTTTTTACAGATTACTACTGCTATCATGGTAACATGTATTTTCAGTGAACTCATCCTTGTGCAACTTCAATCTCATCTGAATTAAAAAGTCCCAGAGAAAATATGAATTGGCAGAATTTTAAGTTACTATAAAATATAATTGTTGGGCAAATGGGGGCTTCCAAAGGTTTACAAAAAGCCAAATCAAGTTATAAAACATTGTTATAGTTAGGGGATCAAAGAGTACCTTTAATCTAACGTTCACATGAAATGAAATGTCCCTATATATGCAGCGCCTCTTTAAGGAACATCCACACCATGTATACCTTTCTATGTTCTGATCTCTGTGAGACTTGTCTAATATGCAAGAATGGATTACATTTTAATACTACTGAACTTCCAACCTTATTGTATAAAAAGCCAGTAAAAAAAAAAACATTGAAGACACAATCTCAATTTAGACATTATAATAAGAACAATGATGCCTCAATTGACTTACCTTGCAGGTGGTGCTCCTGAAGTTAGAGCCTTTTGGGGGGACATTATAATAGTGGGGGGTACATTTCCTCTGCGCCCATCTCGTGTGCAGTAATAGTTGTCTGCAAACTTGTGACTGGGACCAACGGGTAAATTTGGGGGTGGCTGAGTTCTGAAATTCAAACAGATGAACAGAGATGAATACAGTAACACAGAGGTTATAGATTGTAACGGGACATTAACGTTCCAGAAAAAGGGTCACTTATACGTGAAGTATGTAACACTTGTAAGTAAGAAATGGGAAAAGAAAAATCTGAATTTTTTAAAACTCTGTTTATTAGTAATACAATCACTTCCTGAGAGCTGGTTCATGAGGGTGTGCTTATTAAATTAAAAGTGGAGAGAGGTGTGGGGATGGAGGGAACAGGGAGAAGCCAGATAAGTTCTTAGACAAATCACGTATTACAAACTGACCCCACATCCCTTTCTCCTTCTTGCATCAGGAAATGAAACCAATGCTCTCTAAAAGTGTTAAATAACCCTCTGACACACACAACTTACTCCAATGTATCATGGCTGCCTCCAGGGTCCAGAACAGGTATCAAAAGTTTTTTGTTTGTTTTTTTTCAAAAAGAAAAATTTGGTTAGTTACTTTTTCCCTGCTTAATTCTGCTCTTAGACAGACTCAACATATTTTTTACATTGAATACAAAAACTCCTTGTTATATCTAAATACTCCTTGTTTTAAAGTTTGTTTAGTTAAAATTAATATATCTGTGTTGAATAAACTATATTGGAAGGGGGAATGTCCCTGTCAGCCAATAATCTGCCATATAACTGTATAGCAGATTATTGGCTGACAGGGACATACAGTGGTACTATGTGTGTCTTCAAGTTTCAAGAAAGTTTTAAATGTGTTTTTTGTGCAAAAAGAAAAAATTAAATTCAGTAAAAAATGTGTTTCTACTTCAGCATGCGGTCTTACCTTAAATTTTACACTATAGCATGCGGTTTACTAGGTTAGGGTATGTCATAAAATTAAATATAAAGCACCATTGTTAATTGTTTTTTTTGTAGAAAATGCCCTGTTAGACCGCATGCTACAGTGTAAAGGTTAAGGCAGACCGGACACTAAAGTAGTAGCTTTAGATTTACTTTTATGACATATCCTAACCTAGTAAACCGCATGCTATACTGTAAAAAATAGGGTAGACGGCACGCTAAGGTAGAAATATTTGGATAGATTGAATGCTAAAGTAGCACCAAGAAAATTTTCTTTTTGTATTTTTTTTTTACACACCACCATCATAAAGATGTAATGTCATGTACTATAATGATGTTATTCACTATAAACAAACCAGAACAAAAAATAAAAATATAATTGTGAGGCTCTATGGAATAACAAATTTGTTTGTTAGCTACAAGGAGTGTAAAACTAGAGTTTAGTTGTTTTTTTTGTGGGTGTGGGTCTTCAAATAAAAAACGCTGCATTGTGGTTCTTATACAGAGAAGGAAGGAGACGATGTAGAGGATTTGGAACAAACTGCAGAAGCAGTCAAAATAAAAAGCTAACCAGAATACTCCAATAATAAATACATTTATTTTACATATTCTATTTTAAAACTATGCAAAAAGAAAAAAATATAAAATACAACCTCTAATATATGAGCTTCTATAGGTAAGGATAATGTTTTTGGTTGTATCATTTTAATTTCTGGTGATCAACTTCCTGAAATGGGAGGAGACTTTGACTACACAAGAAGTTTATATCTACACTGTTGAAAAGTGGCATCTAAACACGCCATTACTGCTACTAAAAGCTCTGGCAAGGCTCATTAGGTTACAATGAAAAAAGCAACAAACAGGTTCATCTGACAAAAAAAATGGATCTCTGCACAAAAGAATATTTTTATATACACAGTCTGCTCATTATCAAGTTTAGTCGTTTACATAGTAATTAAGGTTGAAAAAAGACTTTCAGTCCATCAAGTTCAACCCTTTAAGATCTCCTCTGACCTGAAATATGAGGATTAGTTATAAATTAATTAGTTGTTAATTAATTATGAATCAACTATTTATTTATTTTTAATTATTAATTAATCCAGAGGAAGACAAACATAAAAAAAAAAACAAGTGAAAATTAGCCAATCATCTCAAAGGGAAAAAAAATTAATGAATTCCTTCCTGACCCCAGATACTGGCGATCGTATTTCTCCCTGGATCAATACTTTCTAATTATCCAGGATAACCCTGAATTCCCTGCTTAATTAGAAATAAATCCAGTTCCCTTTTAAAGTTATCTATCGAACCCGCTGTCACCACTTCCTCTAGTAGAGAATTCCACAGATTAACCACCCTTACTGTGAAGAACCCTTTTCTTTCTTTAAGGTGAAATCTTTTTACTTCTAACCTCAGGGGATGTCCTCTTGTAAGTTGAAAACCGCTTGGCATTAAAAGCTCCCTTGACAAATCTTTATACTGACTATGGATGTATTTATATAAGGTAATCATATCTCCTCTTAGACGCCATTTTTCTAGAGAAAATAAGTTTAATTTGGTTAGTCTTTCTTCATAACTTAGCCCCTCCATTCCACTTATTAGTTTTGTTAACCTTTGTACCAAATGAGGGCATACTAGGGATTTATATAGTGGCAGAATTATATTTGCTTCCCTTGCTTCTATACCCTTCTTAATACATGCTAATATTTGAATTGCCTTTGCAGCTGCTGCTTGGCATTGAGCACTGTTACCTAGGTGGTTGTCCACAAGCACTCCCCTTTCAATTACCGATACCCTGAGATTTACTCCATTAAAATTATAAATTGCATGGCTATTTTTCCTTTCCAGATGCATAACCTTACATAGTTACATAGTAATTAAGGTTGAAAAAAGACTTTCAGTCCATCAAGTTCAACCTGTTAAGATCTCCTCTGATCTGCAATATGCGGATTAGTTATTAATTAAATTATTGATTAAATATTATATCTCTATTGATCTTTTTAATGTGGACTATTTATTATTATTGTTAATTGTTAATTGATCCAGAGGAAGGCAAACAGAAAAAAAAAAAAACATTGAAACTTTGCCAATTGTCTCATAAGGGGGAAAAAAAGCAAAATTCCTTCCTGACCCCAGAAACTGGCGATCAAATTTCTCCCTGGATCAATATTCCTTGCTAGTTATCTAGGATAGCCTTGAATGCCCTCTTTATTCAAAAATATGTCTAACCCCTTTTTGAAGTTGTCTATCGAATTCGCTGTCACCACCTCCTTTGGTAGAGAATTCCACAGTTTAACCACCCTAACTGTGAAGAACCCTTTTCTTTGTTTAAGGTGAAATCTTTTTTCCTCTAACCTCAAGGGATGTCCTCTTGTCAGTTGATAATCTCTTACTACAAAAAGTTCACTTGACAAATCTTTATACTGACCCTGGATGTATTTATATAAGGTAATCATATCTCCTCTTAGACGCCTTTTTTCTAGCGAAAATAAGTTTAATTTTGTTAGTCTTTCTTCATAACTTAGCCCCTCCATTCCCCTTATTAGTTTTGTAGCCCTTCTCTGTACTTTTTCCAGCTCTAAAATGTCTTTTTTATGAGATGGTGCCCAAAATTGTACTCCATATTCCAAATGAGGGTGTACTAGAGATTTGTATAGTGGCAGAATTATATCTTCTTCACTGGCTTCTATACCCTTCCTAATACATGCTAATATTTTATTTGCCTTTGCAGCCGCTGCTTGGCTTTGAGCGCTGTTACCTAGGTGGTTGTCCACTAGTACTCCCAAATTGCTTAGCTGCATTTCCAAACTGTAACAATAATTGCATTTCCTCACTTTCTATTATTTTGGGGGGTTTATAGCATACTCCAACTAATATTCTTTTAGAATTTGCTGCTCCGCTATTTAACTCTACTTACAAACATTCAACTTTACCGCTAGTTCCACCATAAATATCTTCTCTGACTATAGGCTTAAATTCAGGCTTAACATACAGACAAATCCCTCCTCCTCTTTTACCATTGCCCCTATCTTTCCTAAATAGGTTATAACCATCCAGATTAACAGTCCAGTCATGAGATTCATCCCACCATGTTTCAGTAATACCTATTAAATCCCATTTCTCATTAACTGCTAGTAATTCTAACTCTCCAATTTTTCCTGGCAAGCTTCTGGCATTAGCAAGCATACACCTTATGTTATGAGTCTGTAGTTCTGAAGTGCCTGCCACTGTACTTTTTTTTTTTTTTTTTTTGTTAATTCAAACAAATTGTACATACATGACAAACAATTATAAATTTGTACAGCAAACAAATTTACAACAAAATTCAAGTAACATTCAATTGAGAAGGAGGTAAAGAGGCATAAAGGTCTTCTATACCTTAAGAAGTTAATTGACACTGTTCATCCCAGATAACCCACTTATTTACGACAGAGATCTTTATACCCAGATTATCAATATATTTTTCCAATTCTCTATTCTTGCTCAAAGCTGATTTGTTTAGTGATGAAACATTAACTTGTTTTCATTTTTTTGTGATTAACCATTTGGCCACTGAAACTTTAGTTACTTAGAAATACCTCCCTATTGACTATACTAGCCCTCCACCATCTCCTCCCTTATGAGTAGTTAATTCATCCCTTATCCCCTCTACACTTTCTACCCTATTACAATCATCTAGTCCATCCCCCCATCTACTAGTATAAAAAAACTCCTCCAGGCTTTCTACCATCCTATCCCCTAGCACAAAAGCTCCCTCATCATTAAGGTGCAATCCTGCTATACAGATTGTACCCAAGTGAGAAGTCAGCCCAGTGCTGTAAAAACCCAAACCCCTCCTTAGTGCCCCACATTTGTAGCCACACATTAACCTCCCTAAGCTCCTTCTGCCTCTGGGCTAGCACGTGGCACTGGTAGTATCTCAGAAAATACTTTGGAGGTCCTTGCTTCAGCTTATTCTATAGTTCTATAAAATCATTCTTTAGGACACTCCATCTTCCACTAACTTTTCTCATTGGTACCAATATGTACCAAGACCACCGATTCATTTCCAGACCCAACCAATAATTTATCTACCCGATCCACAACATGCCAAACCTGAGCACCCGGGAGACAGCAAATTGTTTGATTGCTGGGCTCTGGGTGACAAATCACCCTGTCTACCTTCCTAATAATAGAGTCCCCTACCACCAAAACATGTCTGTTGCTCTGCCTATTCTGCCCTCCCACTCCTCCAGTAGAACTGTTCTCCCGGCTGTTGGAGGGAACAGCTCTATCTGGCATTGCCATTCCTGAATGGACATCCCCAACAGTTTCACTCAATCTGGCAAATCTGTTGATTCTTGCTAACTCAGAACTTGCCTTCTTACTCCTCTTGATCCCCCTGCTTCCCCTTCTAACTGTAACCCAGCTACCTCCCTGGACATCCTCATTAGCTCCATCATCACCCTCCATGCTAGGCCCAGCTAAACTGTGCTCAGTGAACACCAACCCCCTTTCCAGTGGATCAATATCACCAAGTGCTGCAATTCTCCTCTCCAGATCTCCAATTTGAACTTCCAGAGAGGCAACATGCTCACACCTGTCACAGAGGTATGGACCCTGGATCATCTGTTTCAGCAGTTCATACATGTGATAGGATGTACACTGAGTGAGGTTGTCACTGGACCAACTCAAACTCACCAGCTACAAAATACAGTGATAAAAATAAATAAACAATAATAAAAACAATACATTTGTGTAAAGCTTTATAAAAACAAACAAAAAAAACACATAACTTTTTTGTTTCTTCTTTTTTCTGCACTATAAGTTTGCCCTCTTTTCTTTGAACTCCCTCCTTTTATTTAATTTAAACTCCTACACTTATACTAGAACTGCACTTGACACTAGAACTGTTCACAAGTTCACCCCTTCCCATTTAAATGAGATTCTGACTAATCACCTGTTCCAAATCACTGCACACAGCAAATAAACACACTACTTGCCAGAAGCAAATCATTTTTTTTTTTAAATAACCTCATTGATATTTGAATGTTTAATGAAAGCAGAGCCGATACCTCTAGTACATATGTAGCTCATATTGGTTGTGTGAAAATAAAAGGTAAATGTGTCCTTATGATAGCATCTGCATGTCCAAAACTAATTATGTTTCTAAAATCTGACAGCAATTTTTAATTAGTAAAATGACCCATTATTATTTAACACTTTCTATAGTGTAATGATTAATCATTTTAGAAAAATTAATATTAAAATACATAAACAAAATAACATCATTTTCATCTTGGATCGCTACCTTGTTGTGGTTAAGGGGCTTGTGTACTTCAGTGAAGCGGTGAGCTATAACATGTAGGGTCACCCAAGATGGAAAAGTCATAGCAGAGAAGGAACTGGCAACATACTCCACTATCTTTGCCATGAAAACCTTACGGATAAGAACAACTGCCTGGCACACTGCTGTCCATAGGGGCATGGAGAGTCAGACACGACTGAACGACTAAACAACAACTTTCACCTTTAGTGACTACTTTCACCTTTAGTGACTGCCATTGTTTAGGAAATATACAAAATATTATCACCATGATTCTTGATTTATTAAATATCACAATGAATCCACCTATAACATGGCATCACCAGACCTCACCTCTTTGAGATCTCAGTATAACGAAGCTGTAATTTTGCCTGAAGATCTCGCTGAAAGATAAAATGAGAAGTATTGTATTAATAACATGTTCATAAATACTGTATAATCCCAGTAGTACAGAGCATTACTGCCCAAACCAAACAGTAACAATACAAATTCAAAAATAAACTAATCTTTCTCGGTTTTAAACTTACTATAATTATAGAAATCCAGATATACTCATATTTCTCTCTTTTAAATTTATTAGAACAGCATGTATTATGACTTCATATAAGAGCATTTTCTTATTTAAATAATAGTTATTGACAATATAGCAGGTAACATATCTCTGATAGTGCCTTGCCCTTGTGCTGCCATAGTTATCACTATAATGTCATACCCCCTGCTCACTCACATATACATCACATATATCTCCAGATCCCTATCACCATGAGGCCTCCTACATCTCATATAAAGCTGAGCCTCTCATAGGTAATTACCCCTGCTGCCCAGTTCCTCAACCTCTGGATGAATTTAGTAGCAGACGCCATGTTTGTTGTCAAGGACAGGGGAGGAGCAGCTGAGCAATATGGGGAGAAGGCGGTGACATCACTGAGTTACATATTATACAGCAGTTTATGAACAATACCCATGCACAGTGTCAGAGAACTCATTACAGAGGGGAGCTCGCATTGACACTATATAAAAACAATACCAGGCGTTTGAATACACAATATGTATAATGTTGGCACAAATGCCATACTTTAAGATGGCGCTCGCTGCTTTATTGTTTTAGGATACATCCCGGTCGTAGATCGCCAGCTTCAAACATGGCTACCGATCCCAATGTTAGTCAACACAAAAGTGCCAGTTTCCATCATGGCAACTAGAAGCTTCCGATGTTCCACCCACTGACGATTACGTCACTCGACTGCGCAAGCAAATATTGTCGGATAAATAAAATATAACGCGCTGTTATTTTTAGTTTTGGATGTCACTATAGAGATCTTACTTGCTCGGACATTGCGGGAAAAATAGTCAAAGTTGAAAATTCGCCGGTGTCTGAGGCTATAAAAAACGCGCAAGGAACCACGTGACCCTCTTTCTGCCTCCTACCGCCATCATGGAAGCCAGCCGCGTGCAGCCGATCAAGCTCGCCAGGGTAATGGAGGGGATGGCGGGCAGAGGAGAGAAAGAAGGATACCGGGGAATTTGGGGGTAGCTGTGAGGAAGGGAATGAGCCGACTGGGGACCCCAGAGAGGCAGTTGGGCCTAGATGTGCGACGGTGGAAAGGAGCGAGCTGGGCATAGGGGAAAGCGAGGGAGCTGGGGCCTATGGGAGAGGCAGCCAAGGCCTATGGGAGAGAGGGGCTTATAGGAGAGGGAGCCGGGTACGCTGACTGATGGCTCTGTCTGCCCTGGGAGCGGCTCCATCGGATGTACGTACAGTTTGTTTTTTTGGAGTCAGCCACCGAGTGCCTGCCTCTGATCAGGGGTAGAAACGTCCTGAGAGTGAGGGCTCCTAAAACGTGTACCTCTGCATCACAAATTGTTCCCAAAGTATAATGTATCTCTAGGAGGGGCCCCATTACTTGCTCATAGAAGAGCAACACGCCTGGCTCCTATAAAGCATCCCTGGCTACTAACATTTAGTTACTTTTGCCCCCCTTCTATAGAGATATGTATGTATTTTGAGAAGGCGCTACAATAAAAGCTGAAGCACACGAGTCAGCAGACTGCATTCAGCATGTGTCTACCCATCTATGTAAATGATCACATGCATGTGTCCTGTGTTATATTATTGTGTTAGGTTGGTTTATTGTTTATACTTATGTTTTAGTAACTTCTGTTATGGGCAGTGTCAGTTATGGTATTGCTTTTTTTTTTTATTGTAGTTGCAGCCCAGCATTATCCATGACTATAGATCTGCTGATTTAACATCACAATAATACTGCTTTATAAGGTTGTGAGTTAAGTTACTGCCAACATTCAGGAAGTGTATGCACCTAGACCTTTATATATACAGGTTCATATTTTGGTAGCAAGCTGTTTAATTGGATTGTGTAACCGCACTGTAGTATTTATCTGATCTGCTTGATTATTTTCTCAATGTCCTATATCTCTGTAATTACCAAATATAGTATGTCTTGCATGTTGTATGTATCCTATTGATATGTTATATATGTACACTAAGGTAGGGTATGTTAAATCCACAAAGCCAACAGCACTTCTGACTGCAAGACTATTTTACGCTAGTAGTTATTAGTAAATCATTGAGCTGTTTCATTTCCATAACCACACAACCTATAGGATTTATGTATCTGAAAACAGTCTAGTTAATGGTGTTGACACTTGGATAATTGTTAAATACGCTGTAGATTATCCTAACTGCTCTTAATTACGATGTCAACTGAGTATGCTAATGTTTTTTTTTTTTGTTTTGTTTTTTCTTGTAGGTCACCAAAGTTTTGGGAAGAACAGGATCTCAGGGACAGTGTACCCAGGTGAGTTGATCCTTTTTTATAGTACAATTCCGGAAAAAAAGAGCAAACTTGTGTACTAAAGTAGTTTTTTGTTTGTTTTTTTTGGCTGGGACATGTTTGAATCCTCATGACGCCACATGGTCTCTTGACTTAAGTACAATTGGAAGGTAGATCACTATTTAAATGTATTGATCTAAATATAGGGACTTGAGTGATGACAATTCTCAGAGTAGCCTGTTCTTTGATCCTCATCTAAGGCAGGGTGCACACGTTTGGTCCTGGAGGGCCAAACACAGCGCTGGATTTGAGGATTTATTTTCTGTGCATAGTTGAATCAATCAGGATGACTGAAGTGATTCACCAGGGTGCAGCAGGGATATCATTAAATCCAGGACAGTGTGGCCCTCCAGGACAGAACTTGTGCATCCCTGTTCTAAGACATTGGATACTTTCTAACTTGTTCTGCTAGCACTTTCTATTAACATTTTTAGCCATTCATTTTGACATTTTGCTAAAGTACCTAGTAATTGGTTGAGAATTGCTGCAATAGTTGTATAATCATTATTTCTGCAAAGATCGTCCTACATTTAAGGGGAACCTTGCTTTTTCTACCCATTATCAAGAAAATAAATTCTGTCAGAGTTGAAGGCACCCACTAGTCCAATATTTGTGGCGTGCTTGTCTTTGAAATGCTAGACTTCATATTTGGCACATTGTGTTTTTAAAGTGAAAAACAGCTTTTATTAACTGTTAACTTATTCTTAATTGGGAAAAGCATTGCCTTGTTAAAACTGCTTGAAAGATTTGTTAACATGAAGAAAACTTCTGTTGGTCTCTTGCCATGTTTCACCTGGAGCAGCTGAAAGCTCCTGCATTATTACCTTTTTTGAAACTATTAAAATGCAATGCAAATATCGATTTCCACTAGAGAAATGCATATTATAGAAAACTAGTTGTTATATTTTACTTAACATATTATAAAGTATAGTTCTACAGGTATTGACAATACATAGCTGCAGTAGATCACAAAGCGTCTGGTAAATTGTCCTGGAAATAGCCTGAACATTCAGCTGATTATCCTTTTTCTTTACAGGTCCGTGTTGAATTCATGGATGACAGCAACCGATCCATCATCCGTAATGTGAAGGGACCCGTCCGTGAGGGAGATGTCCTCACACTACTAGAATCTGAGCGTGAAGCCAGAAGATTACGTTAAAATTGCGTTATTTGATAGGTAAGACAGTATTTTGTTTGTGATTATATATTTGATCTGATACCTTTTTGGTTATCTACTGGATTTACCTGTCATCTTGAAAATCCATCTCTGGTACATAATGACTGAAGGTGGTCCATCCTGGAATATCCTATGCTCCATTCATTGCATCTTCTGCTTGTGCGTTACACAAATATCCGGTCTCCGGACAAGGTCATGTTCTAAATCTAGTAGATTAGTAGTAAGCCTTATGTGTTCATGTAGATGATATTCTTGCTAGGACTTCTTGCACTAAGCTTTCAAGTCACAGCCTCCTTTTGTTAGGGAAAGATCTTTAAGACACTTGTAGCGTCTGTCTGTTTTCCTCTACTCACCCGGGCTCTCGTCTCACTGTAGGCACACTGCCAGTTTTTTTTTATTATCTTGTACATATGGGTTACTAAAGTAGTGTATAGGCAAGCTATAGTTCCACATTACAACCTTTTTAATGCTTTTGTGTAGCTGACAAATGCCAAGTCAAAATAAAATAGTGGAGAGTTTCCTTCTCTAGCTGCATACTAGCTCTAGTATGTTTAATATATTGTATTTAAAAGCCTCTTACAGTATAATGCTTTGCTATCGGACTTGTATTTTAGAACAAGAAGTTGTTGTTTCGTTTAGGCACAATGTTTTGTTCTAACCTGTGACTCATACTTATGAATGCTTTTTATTTTATTTTTCAGATCATTGGAATTTCTGAACATGGAAAGAACACCTCAATTCCAGAGAACATCTGAGAACAGCCAAGACATTGTTTTGTGGACTGTAAAATAAAGCTTTATAAAGAACATTTTATTCTCCATGTTGTATATTTACCAAACATAGCCGTTAACTGGGTTTGTAGTTGACCATAGCATGGTATGCTTTTCTGTGGTGTATACTGAATAAGATTTCTTAAAGGGATTTTGAAGGTTTCTGGCTTATACTAGGTATATAATATACCAATTTACTTGTTGTTTAATTGCCTATAAGCTCTGGTTTTACTGCCAAAAATCAAAGAAATATGGCCTGCTCTTGGGTCTGCCCTCTCCTGCTCAGACTGCTGTACTTGCTCTGTTTATTCAGACTAACAAATCCATGACCATCTCTATGCAACCTGTTGCTGAGACTGGGTCCCTGATGGGCTCACTACCCTGAACATCTAGGCACCAGTCTGCACATACACAGAACCCCACAGGGACTATTGTTTCATTTGCGGCAGTAAAAAACAATAGTAAGCACTAATTAAAGTTCATCTATACTTCTCTCAGTGATTTTATCATTGTTTGCTACATGTACACAACATTATTAAATCGGTTGTCTGCTTCCTTGAGTTCAGACCAACATGTATAAGGCTCATGTGGCATTTCCTAAATGCAGGGCGTAGAGCAGACTCAGGATGCACAGAGCTCTGCAAGGGATGACTTTCCCAGATGGTTAGTGACCAATAGTTGGTCCACAGTTTTATTCTCTACAATATGCCCTACAATATTACCATATTCTAAAGTAGAGCTTGGAGCAAAAGTTCTTTAGTTTTTTACAGACCTTTTGAACAACTCTCACCCAGCTATCTCATATTAGAGCAATGTAGCAGTTTACTTATTTCTTCTTTAGAAAAAAGCCTGTTATGCAAATGATCTTGATATACTGTCTATTTGATAAAGTTTGCAGACCCCTGGGCTTTGTGAATGACAGGTAACATGATTCAAGCCTTGCATTCATTACTTTACATTCACCATCACCCAATTCACAGTTCCTTAAAAGTTTTGCCAAAGGGTTCTAAAAAGAAAAAAGAGTTTGTAACCATTTTTAGGCCTCTGGTTGCTTATGCAGAAGGATTTCATATGCAGGTGTGTAGTAACTGCTGCATGCTGATCTGTTTGTGATATCCTTCTGAGTACAAGAAAAGGAATTGTAACCTGAAATTCATCAACTTTATGAGGGTGTCATAGGTCACAGGTAAGAAACAAACCATAAATGTTCATAAACTATTAGCAGCCTTTTCATAACTAATGTCCAACTGTAGTGTGAACAAAGTGCCATAAATGACAATATATAGGTTAACATTGGTTGATGTTTAAAGGACCGCTGCACAGTGAAAAAACACATGTTTTAAAACTTTGAGTATAATTTGATGCAGGATTAGGAAAATCATTAAACAAAATACATTTTGATGCCTTTTCAGGACTGGGGCAATCCATAATACATTGGAAGTGATGTGTGAGAGAGGGAGGTTTGCATTTCTGGAGAGAAATAGATCCATTTTTTTGTTGCATCTAATTCTGGGCCAGTGATGTAAGGAGGGGTGTGTTGTCAATTTCAATCTTATCCAGTGAGCAAACAAAGGCTCTGCAGTTCTGCCAATTCCTTCCTGAATGTACAGTCTTATTACATATTAAAACTTGTCAAGGCATGAGGGAACCCCCTTCTTGGCTGTTCTAGTTAATGTGACTAGGGTGCGATCATCATACTGGGAGCCACCATTTGGCTTTGTTTCTACAGGTGGGAGATAACTTTGAATGCCGCAGATTCAGTTGCATATCGATCGTGCCAACGCTTTCAATGATAAATGGGAAAACCCGTTATTTAACATTGCTAGTCAAATCACTATATTTCCGTTAACACTAGAGCACTGGATTACACAGACTACAGTGACTTGGCGTTGTAGTCAGATTAGTGGATTTTATTTAAACATTTATGGTATGTTTTAAGTGCAGAATGGTATCTGCTCATATCTTGTTTTCTTATGAAGTCTAGGGAAGATATAAGCCTGGAGTGTGCATGCTACAGAACACTTGATGTATGAAGCATTGTGCACATATTCAGCGCACACGTCTCTAAAACACGGCTTACTTATACAGTATTTCTAGACACCATGAGGCCACGTCTATGGCAGGGCATTTTCAGCACAAGCAGGATCCCTGTAGTCGGCAGAACATGTAATGTAAATATGTACAGAAATGTCTATTTACTGTGCTATTTTTGTTTGTAAGTGTGCCAGTCACACACATGCTTAGGTGTGTGGTAATTTTATAATTAAACATAAAGGGAGAGGAGGAGGAATAATGACATCACAATGATGACATCACAAACGGCTATCTTGGAGAGTATACATAAAACACTCACCTTAGGCAATCACTAAAGTGTCTTAAAACTAACTAAAAACAAGGTCATTGAAAATATCTATACAACCATAATAACAAAAACTCATGTATGTTATTTCATCTTGCTATTCATAGACGTCCCTTTAAAGCAAGGCCTCCATCTTGCTAATGCAGTTGCAACGCAGGAGTAATCCCATGTATTTCAATTGGTAATGTGATGTCACTGGGGACATGAAATGGGCATAAAACAGTGTGTGCGTCTGTGTGGCATATTCATTTGTAACTTCAGCATTAGCAAGAAGGTGGCCTTAGTTATAAGGACTGTGATTAATAAAGTTGCTGCACCCATAGTGTAAAGCAAAGCATAAATAATGAGAAGGGAGCAATCACTTTGTTTTAATAACTTATTAATACAATAAAACATGTTATAAAACTGAATATTGACTAAATGGTCGCTTGTTCAGACTTTAAAAGTTTCTTAAATAGGGCTATGTGGCTTTGGCCCCTGACAAATGGCTAGCATATAAACCCAAAACATTAATAAAGGATTAAAAGATTGGCTTTATTTTATTTGTGTTTCCTGGCTCATAAATATGAATTAATGTTTTTATATATATATATATATATATATATATATATATATATATATATATATATATATATATATATATATATATATAATGTATAAACTAAGTGGGAAAAATACAACCCCTATATATGTGTGTGTTCATTATCAAGACAATTTCTTCATACCATATATCTGATATATAATGTCATTTTAACTTTCAAAACTTCATTTGTCTCAATATTTTTTTTTTTTTAGCAGTTTGTTTAAATTCATTTTTGTGCTTTCCCTTTAAAGGACTTTATCCCTTTAATTTTCTTTAAGTGGAAATATAATCGCACAAAACATATTTAGAAAAGTGAAGGCATTAATAGGGATGAAGGCAATACTATGTGGTGTGAAGGTCGTAAGCGCTGCTGGAACAAGGATTGACAGAGGTCCCTTCGATAGCTCAGATGGTAGAGCGGAGGACTGTAGAGTACACTCAGTAATCCTTAGGTCGCTGGTTCGATTCCGGCTCGAAGGAGATCACATTTTTTTTTCATTTATTCCTTACCATTTGATTCTTATATCATTTTTTTCAGCAGCCTGTTCACTTATATTTAATTTTATAATATGTTTAGACAGGAGTTTAGAAATAGAACTGTTTTATTACCCCTATAATAATTCCTATTCCTGTATATGAGAAGATGAGCTGAAACACGAGTTTTGTACAAACTGATTATATATTATACATACACACCACACTAAGAGTGATTTCTAATTGTTGTGGTTGGATTTTAATGGTTTATTAATGTGACGAATGTCAGAAATATCATTTTAATTTATTGATTATTCAATATATACAAATATATTTATTTTTGTGTACATTTAACTTTTTCCTTCCACTGTAAAACATAAATGCAGCATCATGGCATAGATACTTTATTATTATTTTTTTATATAATATTTATAATTATTATTGGTAATAATAATAATATTGTATTTTATTATATTATTTTTCATATTTTATATATTTTTCTTTTATAAAGAGGTTGATTTGTTTTCTAACTCTTTCTAATATTTATCTATGTTGTTGTTATGATGTTCAGTCGTGTCCAACTCTCTGTGATCCTATGGACCACTGCACACCAGAAACATCTGTGGTATGTCTCTGGTTGTGCTTATTCATACGGTTTCCTTAGCAAAGATACTGGAGTGGGTTGCCAGTTCCTTCTCCAGTGAACCGCGATTTGTCTGATCTTTCTGCTATGACCTGCCCATCTTGGGTGACCCTACATAGTATGGCCCACAGCTACATTAAGGTGCACAAGCCCCTTCACTACAACAAGATAGCAATCCAGGAGGGGATATTTAACTATAAGCACCACAACTGCCCCTTTAAAGTGTGTAACTTTATTCTGTATATTTTATTTATATACTAGCAAATTGCCTGCCAAAAATGACGGTAATAAAATGTGAATCCTGGCAATGCTGTTTGCCACACAATGAGAGCCTCTCCACCTCTGCTTTACTGGCGGCGCTCATTGCAAGTCTCTCCCTCTGTCTACTTCCTCTCTTGTGTCTCTTTTCCCCCCTCCTCTCCCTCCTGTGTTTTTACCCCTGCTCTCCCCTGTGTCTTTCCACCCTCTCCCCCTACGTGTCTCTTTCCCCACCTCTCACTCCCCTGTGTCTCTCCCCCCTCCTCTGTGTCTCTCCCCCCTCCCCTGTGTGTCTACCCCATCCTCTCCCACCCCTGTGTGTCTTCCCCCTCCCCTGTGTCTCTTCCCCCTCGTCTCCCTTCCCTGTGTCTTCCCCCTCATTCCTTTGTGCCTCTCCCCCCTCCTCTCACTCCCTTGTGTCTCTCCCGCCTCCTCTCACTCCTTTGTGTCTATCCTCCTCTCACTCCGCTTTGTCTCTCCCCCCTCTCATTCCCGTGTCTTCCCCCCCCTCCTCTGTGTCTCTCCCCCCTCTCATTCCCCTGTGTCTTCCCCCCCTCCTCTGTGCCTCTTCCCCCTTCCTCTTCCTGCTCTGTGTCTCTCCCCTCTCCTCTGTCTTCCCCCTCCTTCCCTGTGTGTCTCCCCTCCTCTTCGGCGCTCAATGGGCTTGTGCGGGCCGTTTGTGCAATGATCAAGCTAAGCTTATGCTGCGCTGTGTACATGAGCAGGGCCGTATCGCAATGCGCATGCACAACCTGTTGCGCAGTTGTCAAACTGTGATTTGACGCAAACGTGACAACGAATCGCAGTTTGACAACTATTATATGTGATGTAAATTAACAAATTGCCGTTTGCATATGATAGTTTTACACATTTTCTGAGAGCCAGACAAACTACTAACAGAAAAGGGAAGATATAGAGGGAGGAAGAAGAAATGGAGGAAATTGGGCATGGAAGGTGAAAAACCTGTATGTTGAATGGGGTATGATAAGAGCCTATTGCCGAAACCTCTCCCCACAGATGTGACCGGTTTGTTTTACCTCTGTACAGCAGGAAAACATTTCAGCCCTTGGGTCAGACTGAGAGATGTCTATGATCATGTATAGCATAAAAATCTTTCTAAGTTCTGAAAAGAACTTACCCGAGGAACCAGCATCAGTAACAAAATTCACACTGTAATTATGTGAACCAGTATAACATCTTTATTACTGAAACCATCAGACATATTTATACCTCATTCTAGCAACAACAGACCAATCAATTCAAAAGTGCATCCATGGTTACACCCAATCCTTCTAGCTCACATTATCACTGGTGCCTGCAAGTCTAAGACAATCACCCATTGTTTTACCTTTCCACTGCTGTATTCTTGGTAGGGGGACATTACATACAATAGGCCTAGAGACACCAGTCTGAGGCTTGTGATACATAGAGATACTGGTGTCATGTGATTGTGTCAATTATCTCCCTAATCTTGTTAATAAGGGACTAGTCCATTACTATGAAATATTGGGCATATCCAATATTTCCCTTGTAAGTGCTAGCACCCCCAAAGCAAAACCCAGACATGTCCCATCACTCCCATCATGTTCATACGCACACCGCAACAATAAACATGGGTACCATAGTATGGGCCCAGTGGCACCCAGGCAACTTTAAACAGTGGGCCCCTTTCCCAAATAAACCTATCTTATAAGGCTGAGGGCATCAGTCTGTAAGGTATTGCACAGCTGGTGCCTTAGCATGCTTCAGCCATGACATAAGGTTACTTAAAAGAAGGGCATTCGAGAAATTGACACGTGGAGTCAGAAAAAGAGAATATTATGGGAGAGTACAGTAGAGAAGAGAAAAGGTAAGAGTTAGATAAGAATATACTGAGACAGGATGAAAGAGTGAAAAATCTGAGCGCGATCGATGGAAAAGGGAATGGAAGAAAGTGGGAGAACTAGAGACTGGAAAGATAAAGCAGATCTTATAGAAATTGTAGGTTGTTGTGATGTAAAGCCAGAAATCAAGATAAATAATATCAATTGTTTCCATCTTCAAGATGACCTTGCAACCAACAACATACAAAAGAAAAACAAGTACAAGATTATTAGAAAAAGTAATTGAAATAAAAAAAAACTGCAAACACAGTGGTTCCATAAGTGTGCACCCCCTTCCTCTAACTAATACCTTGTGGGAGCACATTTTGTATTTATTACAGCAGTGAGTCTTTGTGAAGAAGTCTCTGTCAGCTTTGTACACTTGAACATCACAATTGTATTGGACTCTTCCTCACAGTAAAGTTGAAGCTCCTTCCGATTCCTGGGATCTCCTGGTAGTAGTTTCTAATTAAAAAATGATGACTGCTGGTCTCTGGTGGCAAACATATTTTTGGTGAAGGTTGCATGTATGAGGAGCAGGCTAGAAAGTATAAATGCAAGCTGTTTATCATGTGCAGGATGAGTAGGTATTAAATTCTAAAAGTTCAGTTATTTAACCCCCCGCCCCAAAAAAAAAAATCTTTCAAACAGATGATAAAATAAGCTATCAGGCCCCAGACTAGCAAGAAGTGCTCTAAGTGTCAGTAAAGACTATATATTTTGTAAACATATTTTATATTTATATCTTAAGTAGCTGCTAATGTTGTTAAATTTGTTAAACAGGTCACAACCATGATGTTTTTCCTAAAATACAGAGGTGTTTAAAGAAATAGTGTGTTGGCCTTCAAGAATACTTTATTCCAGAGGTAGCCAACTGGTTAAATCATGGGTATCCCAACTGAGTAAAAAATGAGCCATTGATATTCAGGTGCACATGGAAAGAAGCCAAAGCATCAGACACATAGTACCGTAACAATCTTTACTCCATGTGTCTGTCTATAAAGGCTTAATTTTATGTTGAAAAAACATGCTTTCAGTTGACTTTTAATCTTTAAAACTAGCCATTACACACAAAGCCCGACAATCGGAAAGGTGTTTCTCTATAACCTTAGAGATGCAAATGAGACTTCCAAAAATTGTTTTCTAATTCAAAATTAGCTATACAATACAATATTTTATTTTTCCTTGGTCTTTGCCAAACCCAGAGTGGCACTCAATGGATATTCATAAATTCAGCTGTTTTAGGAAACAATATATACATACAATGTGTACATTTCAATCACTGAAACAAGCTATGGCCATGACTGTAGATTCTGTAGGTTGGCATGAAACTGGATATGTAAATAAAGAAGAGCACTGGCCAAATGGCACCGTTGTGAGAGTAAACTCAATGGATAAAATGAGCCTGTTCCTTCTCCTTGGGCTGCCGCTGAATATATGACTTACTAATGTTATTCAGAGATAATTTTGGTATGGTGGCTCATATTTTTCATTGCACATTGCTTTGGAGTTCATTTATGTGGGTGAAATGGAAGAGGATGAACCGGTACATTTTCTGCATTGTGCATGGGATTCATTGGGTACTAAAAAAAAAACATGATTAGTGAATTTTTGATTCAGTGGGTGGAATAGACAGGAGTTAAAAGGACCACTGTAATATGGGCAAAAATGTAATGCTTTGTGAAGTGTTTATTAAACTAATAGCTATGTAAGCCTGGTCCATGAAAGCATTATATATAAAGCTCCATAACATTTTGGCAGCTGTTCAATAAAACTGATCAGAGATCCCATCTGCATAAGCCTCCAATGAAGCATAATTGAACACAATAGTTCAAAATAAAAGACTATGTTTCTTTTTTTAACTCTCTAAAGGTATTTTGCCAGCTATCCAGTCAGGTTATTCAAAGTATAAACATGACACTGCAGTTACTGTTTTAAACAATTTTATTTTCTTAGAATCTGACATCTTGGTTTTAGTAGAACGATCAGTTTATGCAGTCAGATCTGTGCTTTTGTGCTGTGGTATAATAGGATGACAGCCACATTGATAATTTGACTTTGGATACCATTGTTTTGAATGAAAAAAAAGACTCTTATTAGGCACTTTTAACTGATTTATCTTGTGTGGCAAATGTCACACCGTTACGGGACTTCATGTAAAGCGAGGACCACATGCAAGATACTTCCCTTCTAAATGTTATTATATCCTTTGATTCATGTGAAAGTTTCTAGTATGTCATCCCTCTCTAAATTTTTCCTTAGAAGTTCTGTCTTCTAGACCATGCTTCATTTTCTTGCCCTTCTTTGAATTGTTTCTAATTTGTTAATATCCTTTTAAAGATACTTAGCCTTATTCTATTAGCTACTTGCAAGTGCCTTGAACTCATAAATTTGTCTTTGGGTGTTTTTTTACAAATGTTTAGATGCATTCTATTGACTTAAGAATTCATTAGTGCCAATAAGTAATATTTGCTGAATATGTAGCAATATTAAGAGGTATTTTAAGTGTGTAGAAATGTACGAATTGGGCAACTGAATCAGGCCCACTGTCTCCAGAACTAGACAGTAATATTAGTGAGGTCAAACTCTATAGCGTGCCATTAGTACCTCTCTATTTCTGGTGCAAATTTCTTTTCCAATACAATCAACCATCCTACAGACTTTTACTGCAGTTTTGTTGCATTGTTTACTCCTTTTTAAATCATCTTACATAATAACTCCCAAGTCCTTTTCCCCCACATGTTGGTCGGAGTAACTTGTATGCCTATTTTCAAGGCAGGCATAGCTGCTGTCTGTACCTGTAATTGAAGCACAGGTTCAAACAGTCCATCTATCGGTATGATGCAGTTCAGATTTGTCATGGTAAACCTGGAGAGGTTTAGAAGTGCGAGTGGTAAGTTTGTCTGGATGTAGTAGGGTGCTTTGATTGAGATGTAGTTGGGACCTGATGGCCAGGAATATATTTGGTGAGGTCAGTCGTTGAAATGCGATTGCAGTTTTGACAAAAGTGAAGCACTTGGATGCAGTGTGAGCGAAAAGGGTCCACAAAACCTAGGATGAAGAAGTAGACTAATAGGGTATGCAGAGAGGTGAATGGAAAATCATAGAGGTATGACAGGTTTGAGGAGTATTTGAGTACCAAGATTCATTTGTACTGTGTATTAAGTGAGCCCAGACAGGTGACTGCAGTCCAGTTATTTTGACAACAAGGTGACTGAGTAACAGGACCTATCCATATATTGATGTTCACGAATATTGGCTAGGAACTGGTTTGTGCAGATCTGGTGTTTACAAAGTATTTGACAAAAAGGTGATGTCTCTCTTATGCTTTACTGATGGACAATATCCAAATTAGCCAATTTGTGCTACTATAACTAGATTATATTGCTCATTATTACTGTATTTGGCCAGACGCTCTCGTAACGTAGATCCAAACTCCAAAACACCTAACATTGTGGTAATTTAAAAAAAAAATATATATATATTTTTTAGAGATTTTTTTTTTTTTATTGTGAAGCAAACAACAAATAGGACAAAATAACAGAAAAAGTGAATGTGCCTAACTATTCACCCCCTAAAGTAAATACTTTGTAGAGACACCTTTTGCGGCAATCACAGCTCCAAGTCACTTTGGATAAGTCTCTATGAGCTTGCCACATCTTACCACTGGGATTTTTACCCATTCCACCTTGCAAAACTGCTCCAGCTCCTTCAAGTTGGATGGTTTGCGCTTGTGAACAGCAATCTTTAAGTCTGACCACAGATTTTCTATTGGATTGAGGTCTGGGCTTTGACTAGGCCATTCCAACACATTTACATGTTTCCCCTTAAACCACTCAAGTGTTGCTTTAGCAGTGTATTTGGGGTCATTGTCCTGCTGGAAGGTGAACCTCCATCCTAGCCTCAAATCACGCACAGAGTGATACAGGTTTTGCTCAAGAATATCCCTGTATTTAGCACCATCCATCCATCTTTCCCTCAACTCTGACCAGTTTCCCAGTCCCGGCTGCTGAAAAACATTACCACAGCATGATGCTGCCACCACCATGTTTCACTGTGGGGATGGTGTTCTTTGGGTGATGTGATGTGTTGGGTTTGCGCCAGACATAGCGTTTCCTTTGGCCAAAAAGATCAATTTTAGTCTCATCAGACCAGAGCGCCTTCCTCCATTCATTTTGGGAGTCTCCCACATGCCTTTTCGCGAACTCAAAACGTACCATTTTGTTTTCTGCTGGAAGTAATGGCTTTCTTCTGGCCACTCTGCCATAAAGACCAACTCTATGGAGCGTACGGCTTATTGTCGTCCTATGTACAGATACTCCAGTCTCTGCTGTGGATCTCTGCAGCTCCTCCAGGGATACCTTAAGTCTCTGTGCTGCCTCTCTGATTAATGCCCTCCTTGCCCGGTCCGTGAGTTTTGGTGGGCGGCCGTCTCTTGGCAGGTTTGCTGTTGTGCCATGTTCTTTCCATTTGGTTATGATAGATTTGATGGTGCTCCTGGGGATCAGCAAACATTTGGATAATTCCAGTCTCTGCTGTGGATCTCTGCAGCTCCTCCAGGGATACCTTAAGTCTCTGTGCTGCCTCTCTGATTAATGCCCTCCTTGCCCGGTCCGTGAGTTTTGGTGGGCGGCCGTCTCTTGGCAGGTTTGCTGTTGTGCCATGTTCTTTCCATTTGGTTATGATAGATTTGATGGTGCTCCTGGGGATCAGCAAACATTTGGATAATTTTTAAAACCTGACTGGTACTTCTCAACAACATTGTCCCTTACTTGTTTGGAGAGTTCCTTTGTCTTCATGGCAGTGTTTGGTTAGTGGTGCCTCTTGCTTAGGTGTTGCAGCCTCTGTAGCCTTTCAAAAAAGTTTTGTATATATAATGACAGATCATGTGACACTTAGCTTGCACACAGGTGGACATCATTTCACTAATTATGTGACTTCTGAAGGTAATTGGTTGCACCAGAGCTTTTTATGGGCTTCATAACAAAGGGGGTGAATACATACACACATGCCAATTTTCTGTTTTCTATTTCTAAAAAATTGTTTTATGTATATATTTTTCTCATTTCACTTCACCAACTTAAGACTATTGTGTTCTGATCCATCACATAAAATTCAGATTAACAAAACATTGAACTTAAGGCTGTAATATAACAAATAGGTAAAAAGTTGTTAAGGGGGGTGAATACTTTTGTAAGGCACTGTATGTTGCTGTGTAATCTTCCATTTTCATTTCAACACTTACGGAGGTGGAAAAAGACTTTGAATGTGGAGGAATTTTCTGTCTGCAAAATGGGAATGTGGCAGTGCTATCACCAGGACTAAAAGGAAGCACATTAATTTCCAAGAACACACGCTCCTGCCAGGTAATAAAAATCTAGAAATAGTTTGAAAATTAGAAATTTTAACTTTAAAATATGTACATCTACACACACATATATATATATATATATATATATATATATATATATATATATATATATATATATATATATACATATACATATATACATATACACATATACATATATACATACACACACACACACACTTTTGTAACAAAGCAGGCCTATCTCCTAATATTTTAGTAGCTGTATCAGGTTCAGCCACTAGATGGAGCAGTTGATTTTTCCATAGAGCTCCATAACTGAAGTGACCGGACACAACCTAATTAAAGTTTGTTAAAGGTCTTAATTTTTTTACAAAAGCAGTAATGACAGTTTGTTAACATGAAAAATGGTTGCTGCAAGAGTTTCCTATTATGTAAAATTTGCTCTTTTAAATTAACAAAAGTGGGATTTCCCTTTAATAATATACAATAGTAAAGCTGTGCCTAGTCAATATAGGTCATTTAGCTGGAATGTAGTAGGAAGACCAAGTGAGTGAGGTATAACATGGGTCTTTGTTGTAATGCTATAGTGACATACAGTGGATATAAAAAGTCTACACACCCCTGTTAAAATGTCAGGTTTCTGTGCTGTAAAAAAAATTAGACAAAGATAAATAATTTCAGAACTTTTTCCACCTTTAATGTGGCCTATAAACTGTACAACTCAATTGAAAAACAAACTGAAATCTTTTAGGTGGAGGGAAGAAAAAGAAAAGACAAATAATGTGGTTGCTTAAGTCTGCACACCCTCTTATAACTGGGGATGTAGCTGTGTTCAAAATTAAGAAATCACATTCCAAATTGCGTTAAATAGGAGTCAGCATACACCTGCCATCATTTAAAGTGCCTCTGATTAACCCCCCAAAAAAGTTTAGCTGCTCTAGTTGGTCTTTCCTGAAATTTTCTTAGTCGCATCCCACAGAAAAAGCCATGGTCCACAGAGAACTACCAAAGCATCAGAGGGATCTCATTGTTAAAAGGTATCAGTCAGGAGAAGGATACAAAATAATTTCCAAGGCAATAGATATACCATGGAACACAGTGAAGACAGTCATCATCAAGTAGAGAAAATATGGCACAACAGTGACATTACCAAGAACTGGAGCTCCCTCCAAAATGGATTAAAAGACGAGAAGAAAACTGGTCTGGGAGGCTACCAAGAGGCCTACAGCAACATTAAAGGAGCTGCAGGAATATCTGGCAAGTACTGGCTGTGTGGTACATGTGACAACAATCTCCTGTATTCTTCATATGTCTGGGTTATGGGGTAGAGTGGCAAGACGAAAGCCTTTTCTTACGAAGAAAAACATCCAAGCCAGGCTACATTTTGCAAAAACACATCTGAAGTCTCCCAAAAGCATTTGGGAAAAGGTGTTATGGTCTGATGAAACCAAGGTTGAACTTTTTGGACATAATTCCAAAAGATATGTTTGGTGCAAAAACAACACTGCACATCACCAAAAGAACACCATACCCACAGTGAAGCATGGTGGTGGCAGCATCATGCTTTGGGGCTGTTTTTCTTTAGCTGGAACTGAGGCCTTAGTTAAGATAGAGGGAATTATGAACAGTTCCAAATACCAGTCAATATTGGCACAAAACCTTCAGGCTTCTGTTAGAAAGCTGAACATGAAGAGGAACTTCATCTTTCAGCATGACAACGACCCAAAGCATACATCCAAATCAACAAAGGAATGGCTTCACCAGAAGAAGATTAAAGTTTTGGAATGGCCCAGCCAGAGCCCAGACCTGAATCCGATTGAAAATCTGTGGGGTGATCTGAAGAGGGCTGTGCACAGGAGATGCCCTCGCAATCTGACAGATTAGGAGGGTTTTTGCAAAGAAGAGTGGGCAAATCTTGCCAAGTCAAAATGTGCCATGCTGATAGACTCATACCCAAAAAGACTGAGTGCTGTAATAAAACCAAAAGGTGCTTCAACAAAGTATTAGTTTAAGGGTGTGCATACTTATGCAGCCATATTATTTTATTTTTTCTTCCCTCTACCTAAAAGATATCAGTTTGTTTTTCAATTGAGTTGTACAGTTTATAGGTCACATTAAAAGGTGGAAAAAGTTCTGAAATGATTTATCTTTGTCTAATTTTTTTTACAACACAGAAACCTGACATTTTAACAGGGGTGTGTAGACTTTTTATATCCACTGTACCACATTTGGAACCATTGCTATAATTTAAAACCCTAACTAATTACAAGTAATATATTAACGGACTAGCGACTTGCCAGTCGACAATAACATTTGAAACCTGGCAATGCTGTTTGCCACACAATGTGAGTCTCCCCCCCACCTCTACTTTGTGGGCCTCACAATGAGCGCCTTTGGCACTCCTTGCAAGCCCCCCCGCCCACAATGAGCAGCTTTTCAACCGTTACAAAAAACCTCTCTCACCCCTGTCTCTTTCCCTCCCTCTCTAGTCTCTCCTTGCCCCCTCTCTCCCTCCGCTGTCTCTCTTTGCCCCCTCTCTCCCTCCCCTGTGCTACCCCTGGATCCCCTTAGCCTGCATACCCTCGGCCTCACCAGGTACCGCCCTCCCAATCCCCTCAACCTTACTGCTATATCCTATTCTGGTCTTTGATCCTGTCTCTCTGTGCCTGCGCGTCCTTCTGCAGGAGCAGGGAAGTTCGTATGGTGACGTCACCACTCAGGCTTCCCACAACTATTAAATTAGGTTTGTCCTATTGACCTGTAATGTTTTTACGCATTAGATCCCTTGCCTTGACGGAGGTCTATAACACAGAAAGAGACTAGGCATGCTCAATGTGCAGGGGACTACAATCAAGCAAACAATGGACTCAATGCCTCAGGGGCTTATCAGTAATTAACAGATAATAATCTTAGTTAGTGGGTGAATCAGAAAGCTCTGAAAATAAAAGTGCAAAATTATGGTTAGTACCTGTAGTTTTAAATTACGGTATACCATATTTGGAAACTCTGCGGTGTCACTTTAAACAGCAAATATGTGAGGTCATAGCATTATGCATAAACATGCGACTGCCAGATATGTAGACAGAGTTCAGGGTAAATAGCCAATGTTTATATTATACAACAAACATCAAATTAAACAAAAATGTTTCTTTATTATTAAAAAAGTTATTTTCTTGTATATAAATAACATGGAACAAGTATATTGGGAATATGGCACAATAAAATACATTTATAATGGTGATATTAGTATACATAAAACAATATGCATTGTCATGCAGCTTACAGGGACTCTGTAATGCTCCCCATAGAATGAACAAAAGCATATACATAGAGCAACTAAGCAACAATATGACTTTATGATGATTTTTTTCCATGAAACACTGTGATTGGCTGAAAACTGGCAGCATGGAATTGTCACTATAAAGAGAATTGTCAGGTTTCCTAGAATGAGATCACATCTTTAAAGTATTTATTTTTGCTTTAGCACTTTGATTCCACGAAGGAAAAAAAAAGCATTACAGAGCCCCTTCACAAAACTTCAGTGCAGCGGTAAAAGACTTGGATTTTAAAATATTACTAATTCTCCACAGAAAATATCTCTCTCAGGTACAACACACACTCTTTAGCCCTTTCAAGCCAAAAAACAAACACAGGAGTAAAAAAAAAAGAGAAAAAGAAAACCGTTTAATGCTGATTCTGCTTAAATACTAAATGGTATATTGTATGGTTGTGTATTAGTAATTTTGTTCCACGTACAGCTGATAAATGATGTGCTTTGTTCATATAAAAGGTATATATAGAAAATGCCATAGGTGTGTGCGGTCTGGAGCCAGGTTCAGCTGGATAGCTCAGATTTCACAGGGCTGCTCGCAGACTTCCCTAATCCTAATACATCCGAACCCTGAAAAAAAAATGAAATATACAGATATATACAGATTTAACATATAAAACTTAAAGGCACAGACACTATTTTCATCATTCCATTTACATACAGAACCCCAATAAGATTCCATGCTTCCAAAAGCTCTCTAAGGATATAGGCAGCTTTTCTGAATAGTTGTATTCATAAAGGGCCACTGTAGTGGTCATATAAGCTCCCATGTGTTTACATTGTAAATGTAGCAGTAATATCACTAATTTACAAACATCAATTACATCTTGCAGGAACTAGGGAAGCTGCTTCTCGCTTCTCTCTATGAGGTGTCAAGCGTTTGGAGAAGGTATTCCCAGGAGGTGGTTCTTAATATTTTCTGACTAACCTAGGTAACTGCTGTGGCCACAGCTGGGAAGCATATAAAGACGGATATCAGGACAGTTCCTAAGCCACTGAACACCTGATAGGGGTGAAGAGAAGCAGATGTTTCCGATTTGAGTTTTAATGTTTGTGATTTCAGCAGATCTACTTCTTACAATCCATAAGAGGTGCCATGGGCTTAACAGTGGACCTTTCCAGGAGGTTGTGCCAATAGAAGTCTTTATCTGCATCTTTCTACAGGTGCCAAAACTAGACTGTTGTCGTATATATTTTAGGACACTCTCCTGATATGAACCACGGAAAACCCAACGGGATTGAAAGAAGCAACTAGTCCCTCAAGTATTATAAAGTTCAATTGTAGGCTTTAAAAGCTGTATTGGCCCCACCAAATAGCAATATTATAGCTAATCAGCTTCTAAATAAATTAAACCCTATTGCATGACACATAGAATACATTATTATTTATTCTGCAGTACAATATGCACTGATTTTTTTTTTTACAATTCATTCTCAGATAAAGTTTGACCAACACACAATGAAGAAAAAAAAAAAAAGAATACTTGTTTGAAAACTTTAAGTATGGCTCAGAACATAATTAAAGGACCACTGCAGTTCAAAAAAAAAAAAAAGAGACACTTTATTAAGTGTGTACCAGCCATGACCATTTTTGGGAAAATCTGAATGTTTGAAGCCTCTGTTTATAAGTACAGGAATTCATTTTGTGTTTGTTACATCACTTCCTCAGAGCTGAATCATCAGGGTGTGTGCTTTAGCTTTCAGTGAAGAGAGAGGTGGGGAATGAGGGAACAGAGAGCCATTGTGAAGATAACTGAATAAGACTGAAATAGACACAACATCCCCTCGCTCTGGCCCATTCACTGTAACACCCTTATAACACACACACACACAACTTCCACCAATGTATCATGGATCCCTCCAGGATCCTGCAGAGGCTTCAACATTTGTTTTTTTTCTGATAAAGTACTAGATGTAAGACTTTTTTTTTTAAAATATATATTTTTCCATTGAGCAGTAGTCTTTTAAGCAGCTAAAAACATCACATATCTAGTTATTAAGAAAGAAATATATTTTGTTTTTAAATAGCGCTGCAGGACCCTGGAGGGATCCATGATACATTGGTCCATGTTGGGTGTACGAGAGGGGAGTTTACCTTTCTGTAGAGCTATTGTTGCATTTCCTGATGAAAAGAGCCTGCTTCTGGGCCAGTGAGGGGGGAAGGGTGTGGTGTTTACTTCAAATCGTATCCAGTTATCCTAACAAAGGCTCTCTCTTCAATCTTTCCCCTCCCATCTCTTCACACAAAAAACACAACCTCATGATTCAGCTCTAAGGAAGTGATGCAACAAACACAAACTGTTTTCTTGTACTTCTAAAACTAATTAGATTTTACAAAAGGTGTTTAAAAGTCCTTTTTTTGTTTGGTACATACTTGATGAACAAGGTGTCTTTTTTTCTTGAAATATTCCTATACTTTTCAATACAAGTATGATATATTTGCTGACTATGCACAATCTGAATATTATCATTTAGTTAAAAAGGAGCATTTTAAGTTATCCTAACAAAGCCTCTCTCTTACCGGTGACTGTGGCTTAGAGAAATTCATGTGCGCATACAGCAACATCGCTATGTCATTCTGTCCAGCCTCCAGCGATATGGAGAGAGCGTTACTGCCATCCTGAAAATGTCATAAAGATGTATTTAACAATTTTTTTAAAGACTGACTAAAGTTTAAAAGTACTCATTAATGCACTATGGTCCAAGGAGGCACTGAGCCTTTAAAAGGGACTACAGTGCCTTGCAAAAGTATTCACCCCTCTTGACCTTTTACCTATTTTGTTACATTACAGCCTTAAAGTTCAATGTTTTGTTAATCTGAATTTTATGTGATGGATCCGAACACAGAAGTATAAGTTGGTGAAGTGAAATGAGAAAAATATATACATAAAACTATTTTTTTAGAAATAGAAAACAGAAAATTGGCATGTGCGTATGTATTCACCCCCTTTGTAATGAAGCCCATAAAAAGCTCTGGTGCAACCAATTACCTTCAGAAGTCACATAATTAGTGAAATGGTGTCCACCTGTGTGCAATCTAAGTGTCACATGATCTATCAATACATATACATACCTTTTATGAAAGGCCCCAGAGGCTGCAACACCTAAGCAAGAGGCACCACTAACCAAACACTGCCATGAAGACCAAGGAACTCTCCAAACAAGTAAGGGACAATGTTGTTGAGAAGTACAAGTCAGGGTTAGGTTATAAAAAAATATCCAAATCTTTGATGATCCCCAGAAGCACCATCAAATCAAATCCTAACCAAATGGAAAGAACATGGCACAACAGCAAACCTGCCAAGAGACCGCCGCCCACCAAAACTCACCGACCGGGCAAGGAGGACATTAATCAGAGAGGCAGCAGACAGACCTAAGGTAACCCAGGAGGAGCTGCAGAGATTACTTTCAGCAAAAAAGGCGAAAAGGCATGTGGGAGACTCCCAAAATGTATGGAGGAAGGTGCTCTGGTCTGATGAGAAAATTGTACTTTTCGGTCATCAAAGAAAACACTATGTCTGGTGCAAACCCAACACATCACATCACCCAAAGAACACCATCTGGGGAGGTTTTTCAGCAGCCGGGACTGGGAAACTGGTCAGCGTTGAGGGAAAGATGGATGGTGCTAAATACAAGGATATTCTTGAGCAAAACCTGTACCACTCTGTGTATGATTTGAGGCTAGGACGGAGGTTCACCTTCCAGCAGGACAATGACCCCAAACACACTGCTAAAGCAACACTTGGGTGGTTTAAGGGGAAACATGTAAATGTGTTGGAATGGCCTAGTCAAAGCCCAGACCTCAATCCAATAGAAAATCTGTGGTCAGACTTAAAGATTGCTGTTCACAAGCGCAAACCATCCAACTTGAAGGAGCTGGAGCAGTTTTGCAAGAAGGAATGGGCAAAAATCCCAGTGGTAAGATGTGGCAAGCTCATAGAGACTTATCCAAAGCAACTTGGAGCTGTGATTGCCGCAAAAGGTGGCTCTACAAAGTATTGACTTTAGGTGGGTGAATAGTTATGCACATTGATTTTTACTGTTATTTTGTCCTATTTGTTGTTTGCTTCACAATAAAATCCATGTTAATTCCAGGTTGTGAGGCAACAAAAAACATGAAACATGCCAAGGGGGGTGAATACTTTTGCAAGGCACTGTATGCCACCCCAAAATCAAGTTTTCTTTTAGGTTATTCTCTATGTAAATATATGTATTATTATATTTATATTTGTGTTTGCGTCAATCAGTCGTGACCGACTCTCTGTGACCTCATGGACCAGAGTTGGTTGCATCTGTAAAAGCACTGAATCCAAATGAGCTGCGCATATATATATATATATATATATATATATATATATATATAAAATAAAAGCAGCTCATGCATATGAATAGGCTGCTTTGATGTGCTAATTGGGATTACGGTCTGCTTTTCTTTAGTAACTAAATAAAGACCTGCAGTGTTTTCTGGCAGTTAGACCCCTCTCTCTCCCTTATAAAATACTCTGTGGCTCCTGTATGCTAATGTTCCTCTCAAAGTCAATTCTAAATATTTCAGTAATGATTTACTGAAGAGACTAACTGGTAGTAGAATGTACAGCCAGCTTTTAATGCTGTTTATATTAATCATTAGATATTTTTCCTATTGGGGTGACAACGTGCATTTAAACATGTGACTGTCATTAGTACACTTTGGTCCTAGAAGGCACTGATCATTACACACGTCTATGTGTTTGGATTGCTGCTGCTACTCACATTGTCTGTAATGGACACATCACATCCTGTCTGGGCTAGCAGCAGCTTCACAATCTCTGCTCGCCCATGCTCACTGGCACACATCAGAGCTGTTGACCCTTCGTCATCCTGGAGATTGACATTGGCTCCGCAGGCAAGCAGTGCCTGCACCATCTCCTGCCGTCCGTGGCTCACCGCAAGCATAAGTGCTGTCTGACCGGCCTGAAAAAGGAGCAACAGTTATAATCAGATGAGAATAGTCCTTGTAAAACTGCCACTGGCCGTTCTTTTTGTAATGTTGGTTCATTTTGGGGTCATAACATCAGCATGGACAGCTCAACTACTTTAACAAATTACTTTCTCAACCTAAACTGAAGTCTATTTCTACTAGGACATATAGCAGGGAGAATCGTGAGGTTAGAAAATCAAAAATGTGTTGGTTGTTAAGGTCTGCAGTAACTGGTTGGGGGGATGCAAACTAAATGATCTCTTGGATTTTAGAAGTCAGCACTTGTCATTGTGGCGTTCTTCCATGCTAGTACTTGAATTAACAGCCACCTTCTTGATTGGATAATATTTGTATATCAATAAATACATTGCATAGGCACATTAGTAAATCAACCACATATATGGGAGTGGATAACTAAATGAGCTAAAAGCATGAAGATTAAACCCAATATCACACAAAGGGCTTTGTACTTCGTAAAATATGTTGACTGCCATCGTTTTTAACCATTTTTCCTGTGAAAATAAATGTTCTGGTCTCTGATAATGACAGATGTCCTTAAAATGTCATATTTTAAAAAGGCAGGATGAAGAAAACCATTCAAGCATATATACTATGCATTTATACCTATTGCACAAGATGATACTGTTACTGTTAAACCCTTGTATAAAAGTATGCAAGAACCTACCATGCTTAAAAAGAGAAATAGCATAAATTTATACTGTAAACAGAAACACAAACAGGTTTTCACTGACCTACAACTTTTCCCTGATGACAACACCAACAACTTGCCTACTCGCCTGCACATTGTTCCATGCACAGAATAGAAATGCAGGACACTAGGGTTATAGCCTTCCAGTGGTAGTGTCATAAATGACGTTAAATAATTTAAACATGCCTGGCATAAGGATAAATCTTTCCTGAAGTTAAATTAAGCAGATAGACAGAATGGGCAGATTAGATGGGCCTTTTGGTTCGCTTTGCCATCAAATGTATGTTTTACATTCCCACCACCCGGCACTGCGCATTCCCACTGCTGCGCATTCCCACCGCCGCTCATTCCCACCATCCGGCACTGCGCATTCCTACCACCGCTCATTCCCACCACCGCTCATTCCCACCATCCGGCACTGCGCATTCCCACCACGCTCATTCCCACCGCCCAACGCTGCGCATTCCCACCATCCAGCACTGCGTTTTCCCATCATTCTATGCAGTACATTCTAGATCTCTTCTTTTTCAAGGTTTAGAACTGGCAGCTTGTGCTTCCAGACATTAATATACAATGCTCGAACTCCAAGGTGCTCTGTCAGTAGGAAACGTTTTATTACCTGGCTGGCTTTGGCGTTGACATTCCCCAAGCTAAAGAGCCTGCGTACAATAACCATGTCATCCTGCTTTTCCACAGCGGCAAGAGCTGCAAGCATAATGGCTGTATAACCTGCTTTATTCTGCCGATCAACATTACAAACCCCTAAACCGGGAAAGAAAAGAGGCTATAAACACACTGAGGAATTCCTGTTACATCCATATATCGGTGATATGCATTATGTGAAACAGTTTTTGTTAGACTTGGCCAAGCTTTTATTATTATAAAGGTTGTGAATGCTTTTAAACGTAATTTCATATATCTACAAAACCTTTTGTACTTCTTAAAAACCCTCTGATCTTTGATATGAGCACCTACTATGAGTGGAAAGAAGTTTTTATACTAAATCTAAAATACTAAAGTTAAAAATTTAAGTATTAAAAGCTACACTGATATCTATCCTTATTTTATTGCTAATCAGTCAATACATAAACATATGAAACTCACTATAGTGTTTGTTTAAAATAAAGCTTATCCAGGAGAATGGGCCGGCTAGATGTGCCAGATGATTCTTATATACAATCAAACTTGATGTTATCAAAAATGAAACATTTGCTTGAATGTACATTATTGGGTTTGTGAATGACAGACTGCCATCATTCAACAATACCACATATAAGTTACATTTAAATCTACTACCATTTGCTCATGGTTTTCATATTATACACTAAACGGAGTGATACCTACCAGTGTCCAGTAGTAACTGAACAATCCTGAAGTTGGAGTGGGATACACTGTAGTGAAGAGCTGTGTTCCCATTGCCATCTGTGAGGTTTACAACATGATCCAGCATCTCTGGGGAGATGTCATGGAAAGCCTGGAGATAGCCAGCCACAGTTTCATCCAAGGAGGATTTCTGGCTGGATGCTCGAAACCATTCCTGCTGTACTATATGGGAGCTTGCCAGCTGAGGAGGCAAAAGTACCAATCAGAGATTATAAGCAACCATTATGGACAACATAAGCACAGCAAAAGCTCAGTACAGCATAGGACGGTATGTAGCGGGGCTTTAAAAAGGAAAAAACATTATATATTTTAGAAGTCTTCAAAATATAAAATGTATTAATTTATCAAGCCAGTCTCTATAATAAAACCAACTCACAGTACTGCCTCTAAAATATAGTCTACTATAACCTGCAACCCCCTCTTAAAAAAGGACCATCCTTTGTAAGTAGCGAGTTTCCAATCTTGTAGGTTGCTTTGGGAAAAAGCACTTTTTACAAAGATTCTAAACTCAAAACAGGGCCCACCATTTTCTTCAGTTGTTAATAATGTATTTTTCCACAATCTCATCCCTTGTACAGCGCTACAGAATATGTTGGCGCATTACAAATAAAAGTTAATAATAATAATTATAGTAAAGTTAACCTTATATTTTTGTTTGTTGGGTAGAGCGTATTAAAAACAAAGATTATATGCAGATTACAATAAATAAAACTTAATATTTAAAACTAATTAAAAAAAAATTATACTTTTTAAAAAACTGTTCGTTTTCTCCTCAATCAGAGCTGCCTTACTACAGCTCAGTCTGGTGATTGGACCATCACAGAGCTTGGAAGCAGGCTAGGCTATGATGCTACTGGTCCTGTCCAGTGATGTAATTTACTCCACCCCCACTGCCAACAGATGTAATAGCTGTATTGTAACCATAGAAAACTCACACATTCAAATGTAAGAAAAACTATTAACAATAAACATACTTCTGAGCTTATAAATGCACTACAGTGGTCCTTTTTAGAGGACATTATACACCACTGTAGTTTGGAAACTATGTAAAAACAAGAAATAATAGGAGCTATGTAAACCATGATAAAAAAAAGTATTCTTTTTATCAATAACAACAACTAAATGTTTGCAAATGGTCTACACCTCAATGAGGAAGCAAATAACACACTGTAAAGACAGTAAGTTGTAAAGAATCATTGATATATTGAAGCCTGTAAACATTTGTTTATACATTTTTAAAATCATTTGCACAATCTCAAGATCTTCAGAGGTGCATAGAATAAAAACAGGATACAGAGCCTATTATTACTTCTTATGTTGGATTACCAACCCACACAAATCTAGCTTTTTACAGCACAAGCTTTCAGAATCCTCTAATTAAAACCAATCATATAAAACATACACATTTATAGAATAAAATCAAAAACAGGGACAGGGCAAATGAGACCCTCAAAATGTGCTGTATGACAATCCTGATCATAGACTTAAGAGAATTGCTGCACTAAAGTTGAAATATGCTCGTTTCCTTATGTTTGTGATATGTCACTTAAATATATTAATTTGGTATAATTCAACATTGTTGAAATACCTCATTAGCTTCAGGTGTGATTATGTTCTCCAGAACATACTTTGCAAAAAAAAGTACTATTGATTACATTAACTGCGTAAACATTGAGTTCAGAGTGAATATGATTAGCAGTCTAATTGTTTAAAAAGGCCCAAGTCTCCCAGACACAACATTACGTTCCCTTGACAAAGCCATTTATGCCTGGGGAGAGGTACATTGGCAGGGGACATGGCATTAGCACCATGCCCGACAGAGCACCAAAGGCTTCCAAGAAAAGGCTGGACAGATATATGCGTATGGGGACTTAGGAGCAAGATATTCTCACGATTTATGTATTCAGAAAAATGACAGCTTCAAGAGTGTTTGGAAAAGGATCCCCATTATCAACTAGTATTGGGCCATACTTGAATACGAAAGCTTTCTACCATGTGAATAGAGAAATACACAAAGATGCAAGAGTGGCTAGTTAGCATACACCTTTTGTGAATTATCCACCAAGGATATAATGTATATGTCATGTTGGAAAAATACCACTATAAAACGGCTAATAAGCCTAAGAAAAAGGTTGTCCTCCTTGTGTATAGGTGCCAAAGGCATGATAAATTAAGATAATTTGTACAGAGGAATCAATACTTTAGAGTCTTTCATTGCATGTTATGGAGAACATAATCACACCGGAAGATAATGAGGTTTAAGTCATATTGGCAAAATACTGAATGTATAGGTTTAAGTGAGATATCACAAGGATACAAGCACATTTCAACTTTGAGGAAATAATCCACAGACATTTGAATGTTTTATTTGCTAGGTTTCATTTGCTATATATATATATATATATATATATATATATATATATATATATATATATATATATATATATATATATATATATATATATATATATATATATATATATATATATATATACACACACATATATATACACACATATATATACACACATATATATACACACACATATATACACACACATATATACACACACATATATACACACATACACACACTAGATTGTTTCAAACTCATTAAGATTTGCTCTGTTGGGTGAAATGTGAAGTTATTCCAAGAATTATATGTTTAAATGAACTGTTTTTTATTTTATTTAATATGCCAACAGTAAATGTATCATGTTTTATATGATTGTTTTAAAATTAGATCATTATGTTTGACAGGCATGTCTTTTAAAAAGTTAGATTTATGTGGCTTGGTGAACCAAGAATAAGAAGAAATATTTGAATTGAAATAAAATCTAGGAACACACTTTGATAATATAATTACACATAGTTACACAGTAACTGAGGTTGAAAAACTCTTTCAGTCCATCAAGTTCAACCTTTTAAGATCTCCTCTGATCTGCAATATGCGGATTAGTTGTTAATTAATTGATCCAGAGGAAGAAAAACAGAAAAGAAAAAAAATGAATCTTTGCCAATCGTCTCAATGAAAAAAAAAAAGTTAATTCCTTCCTGACCCCAGACACTGTTGATCGGACACATCAATACTCTCTCCAATTGTCCAGGATAACACTAAATGCCCTTTTTAATTAGGAATGAATCCGGTCCCCTTTTAAAGTTATCTATTGAATCCGCCGTCACTGCCTCCTTTAGTAGAGAATCCCACAGATTAACCACCCTTACTGTGAAGAACCCTTTTCTTGCTTTAAGGTGAAATCTTTTTACTTCTAACCTCAAGGGATGTCCTCTTGTCAGTTGGAAATCTCTTGACACAAAAAACTCCCTTGACAAATTTTTATACTGTCCCTGGATGTATTTATATAAGGTAATCATATCCCCTCTTAGATGCCTTTTTTCTAGAGAAATTAAATTAAATTTGGTCAGTCTTTCTTCATAACTTAGCCCCTCCATTCCCCTTATTAGTTGCCCTCCTTTGTACCTTTTCCAGCTCTAAAATGTCCTTTTTATGAAGTGGTGCCTAAAATTGTACTCCATATTCCAAATGAGGGCGTACTAGAAATTTGTATAGTGGCAGAATTATATTTGCTTCCCTGGCTTCTATACCCTTCTTAATACATGCTAATATTTTATTTGTCTTTGCAGCCGCTGCTTGGCATTGAGAACTGTTACCTAGGTGGTTGTCCACAAGTACTCCCAAATCCCTTCCAATATCGGATACCCCTAGATTTGCTTCATTATGTTTATAAATCGCATTGTTATTTTTCCTTCCCAGATGCAGAACTTTACATTTATTTGTATTAAATCTCATCTGCCATTTAGATGCCCATGCCTCAAATGTATGTAAATCCCTTTGGATCATCATCATTTGATTTAATTACCTTGCACAACTTATTGTCATCAGCAAAAATGGAGACAATACCCACCTCTAAGTCATTAATAAATATGTTAAAAAGGAGAGGACATAATACTGATCCCTGAGGAACCCCACTTACCACATTACTCCAATCTGAGTATGTTCCATTTACAACAACCATTTGCTTCCTGTCTTTTAGCCAGTTCTCAATCCATGAGCAGATATTTACTGCGATTCCTGTATCCCTTAGTTTGCACAATTGTCTCCCATGTGGCACTGTATCAAAAGCCTTTGCAAAATCCAAAAATACTACATCCACTGAGTTGCCTTGATCCAGGTTCCTACTAACCTCCTCATAGAAACTAATTAGATTTGTTTGACATGACCCATCCCTCGTAAATCCATGTTAACTCCTACTTATAATCCTGTTTAATATCCCTGATTAACCCCTCTAAAAGCTTTCCCACTACAGAGTGAGGCTCACTGGTCTATAATTCCCTGGATTTGCTCCTGCTTCCTTCCTAAATATAGGTAAACCTCTGCTTTTCGCCAGTCATCTGGTAGCGACCCTGTGTTGAACAAGTCTTGAAAACTTAGATATAATGGTTTGGCTATTACAGAACCCAGTTCCCTCAGTACCCTTGGATGTATTCCACCAGGACCTGGGGCTTTATTAACATGTATTTTTTCCAATCTCTTCTGGATTTCTCCCTGCGTTAACAAATTATTTGGCAAAGGTAGTGTAGCCCCATTATGTTGCGGTGTCCCAACCACTGGTACCTCCCTTGTGTATACAGAAGAAAAAAAAAAACCTATTTAGCTCATCTGCTTTTTCCTGGTCACTAATTATCAGACAGCTAGTGTCACATTGTAATGTTCCTATGGCTACAGATGTAGAGGAACAATAGATATACTTTATTACATAGTATTAGCCATTTTTTTCTAAAGTTGGATAATTCGCTGAGAAATTCAGCATTATTTATGCTGCATGTTTATGCAAATATTTGGCTTCCAAATATGTTGATGTGCTAATTAAAAATCACAAACGTATCTAAATATGCTTTAATGTCTCTACAGTGTTTTATGCAGGTAGATCCCCTCTTCACCTTTATCAAGCTCCCTGAGCTTCAAACTATCCTAATGTGTGACTCAATATGGTAAAATGGTCATGGAAATAATGCTATATATCTCAGGAATTATTACTGTAGAGAAAAACAGCAGTACAATGTATAGTCAGTTTAAATGCTCATTATTTAATATTTGATTTGCACAGAAACATATATCCTATTTCAAGGAAATATGAAAAAGCCAATATATTACAGAAGAGGCACAAAGAAACAAGTCAGAGGTTACAGATATCCGGGAAAGTTTGAGAAGTGTAATGAGGATAAAATTGTCGCCTGGTGGCATGCAATGAAGAGCCAAAGACAAATACACACAGGATACACAGGAGACCATATATTCTGGACCTGTAGTTGTCATTGGATGGAGAGGTGGGGAGGAAGGAACAGGCAAACACCCCACACTCATCCAGCTCTCAGGATGTGATGTAAACCACAAAATGGCTCATTATTCTCATAAACAGACACTTCAAAAATTCAGATTTGCTAAAAAATAAATAAAACAAAATGTCCGCTGCAGTGCGCCTTTGAAACAGTGATATTTATAACTTTTGTGACAATAACAGGCACAGTAACCAATATTTTAGCTTAGTGAAAAAAAGGTAATTTGTTCTAACAGCACTGGTAAAATGACAAAGCGTTTTCCAATAATAGTAGCCGATTGTTATTGAGCCCGAACAAAAAATTGCAGAATGCAAAAAATAAGAAATAATTAAAAATACAATGCAGTACTTACCACTTGCTTAGTTTTCAAAGCACTAGGTTCCTGTAAGTGTGAGCTAAGGATCAGGCAGGCCTCCCTCATCTTCAGGCTCATACAAGAGCTGCAAAGCAAGGTGCGTCACATTAACCCACAGTGCACATACTATACTTGTACTCACATTTTGCTTTAAACACAAAAACACTCGCCATATGAAAGGACAGAGCCTAACAGGGTAACTAGTCACAGATGTACAATATTTTGAATACTTTCAGTTATTCTGCTCTAGGCTTAAAGAAAGGGTGCAATCTCACAGTTATTATTTTTATCATCCTTTATTTGTAAAGTGCCAACATGTTCCCTCTTTCTCTAAACACTCATTTAGTGTCTTCTTCCACCTCTTTGTAAACACAAATACTGTGATCATACTGAGAATTGGGAAATGTTTTCTCCTCTCTGGGGTCAGGAAGGAATTTTATTTGTTCCCCTTTTGAGACAATTGACAATGTTTCACTGTTTTTTCTGTTTGCCTTCCACTGGATCAATTCCCATATTGCAGATCAGAGGAGATCTAAAAAGGTTGGACTAAAAAGTATTTTTTCAACCTCAATTACTAAGTAACTATGTAAAATACCCCTTATGACTAGCTCTACATTTATAATAATGATTAAGCCTCATGTACACCACTCACTTCTTGTGGTCTCCTTGAGCCAGCCTTTCCTCCCTTGCTTTCTTCTTCCTCTGTCGCTCACTTCTCCTCTCTTCTGCAGCTGCATCTTCCACATCACTGTCACTGTCCTCCACATTTACGTTCATCTCTTCCTCTGAAGTCTCCACGTAGTTTATCTCTTCACTGTCTGAACTGTCACCTGACACTTTATCTGAGGAACTGTCCCCCTCATTGTCACTTGAGTCTTCACTTGACGTACTTTCATATCTATTTGTGATAAAAACAAATAGATTTCTGCATAAGTAACCAAAAATGTTACAATCATTTTATTGTCCAAAAAATGTTTTGTCCGCCATATTCAGTGAGAAAATGATGAATCTAGCTCATTTATAAAATTATTATATCTATATCATACACACACACATATAAATACATACTAGCAACTTTCCTGTCAAAAATGACAGAGCGTTAAAATTTAAGCCATGGCAATGCTGTTTGCCACACAATGTTAAGCTTTTTCTACTCTGAGGACCTTCAGCGCTCATTGCGAGCCTCTCCTCTCGTGTACTTTTGCTCCTCTGAGCACCTTCAGCACTCATCACAAAGACCGATACATAGGTCTATATTTTTTAAAATAATAATCAATTAATTAGTTACTTAATAGATTAATATTATTTACCTATTTCTAATCAACATATCCAGCAATCAATAGCCTGAAGAGCTAACAATCTCTTTTTATTTTCCTGCAGCATACAATGTTCAGTTGGACTGTTGCTGTCCTGATGAGAAAGTGTGAGCAATGTCCCAACTGTGCATTAGAAATAGGCTGCGTGTGGAGCAAACCGTTGGTTTAGTTGTGTAAAGCGCCCTTTTAGATTTGTAATGTTATTAGTTGCAAATTAGTGTTGTAAAATGGCGTAATTTGTCTTTGTGTTACGCAGCTGGCGAGCACGTTCCGTCTTAATAGTGTATTTTGTACCTCGTAGGTGAAATGTGTACGCGGGTGGCACTGTTTTGTGCGGCTCGGGGTCGTGTAGCCTCGTTTTCATTTTCTTCACACCTCCATTTTTTTCCTCTCTCGCTTAGCCGATTTTCAAGTGCCGAAACTCTGCAAATTTGGCTTAAATTCGCGTGCAACCTTACTCCCAGACGTCCTGGCTGTCCCCCTGTGCTGTGTGTGATTTTTTGTGTTTTGCGATTTAACCAGTTCGGCCATTAACTTCGTATTTTTACGACCACATATTTTTTTTTTCTAAGTCTTGCGTCTCGTAATTAAATTTTTTCTAAGCATTCGTCAACTGCTTTCAGCCTAAGGTGATCCCGCATTTCCTAAGTGCTTGGAGGCCAAGTTGCACATTTTTTCAATGCATCAACGGCTCGCAGGAGCACCTTTGTCACTCCTTTCTGCCTAAGTCCTGTGTGTTTCAATGGCTCACAGGTGAGGAAAACCTTTGGCTTTCATTGCCTTAGTGCTGCAAGTTTTACTGCCTCAACTGCTCGCCGGCGTCAGTGCTCATGGCCTAAGTCGTACGAACAATGCAAAGCAGTTTGCCTCACAGTTTGACAATTATAATATGTGATTATATATAATCCCATATATAGATGTCGTAATTGCGGGGTTGTTGGTAATGCAATGTTAAATATTGCAGTGCTCGCACACCGAGCAGCTGAAGCATGCAACTGCAGGGCTCACATGAGCGCTGCAGGGACTTAGGCTGCAATGAGCCTCGTAGAACTTAGGAACAAAGCACAGTCATCGCGAGTCCTGCGGGAATTGGCTGCAATGAGCGCAAAAGGCACTCATTGCCAAGGTCACGATCAGCGCCACAGGCACTGATCGCGAGGCAAGCGGGACTTGGCTGCAAAGGCTCTAATTGCAGGGACCGAGAGTCAGCAATAGTCAGCGCGTAGCAGTTTGGCGCTGATCGTAAACCACGCAATACTTTACGTCTTTAACGGCCGAACCATCGGACACGAAAGACCACCAAAATACATTACACACTCACACACAGCACAGGAGGAGAGCCAGGTAGCCTGTGAGTGAGGTTGCAAGTTAATTTGAGCCATATTTGGCATTTTGCGACCAACGAATATTTGCCGTTCTTTCACGAACTAAAATAGTCTAAGCGAGAAAAAAAATAGCGGCCGAAGAAACGTAACAGGATGAAAATGAGGCTGAAGGCAGTAAAAAACAACCCGAAGGAAGTAACACTTAACGCAAGCCAGTAACACTTACACCAAGGCAGTGTGGCAAACAGCATTGCCAGGTCTACTATTTTATTTCCGTCATTTTTGATGGGCGATATGTATGTATGTATGTATGTTTATATATATATATATATATATATATATATATATATATATATATATATATATATATATATATATATATATACACACATATATACATACACACACAAACACGTGGTGATTTCCCAAGATTGGTTCATCAATGATACATCGCATTTACCATACACTTACTGTAAATATAATGATAAAAGGTCAGACATCACCAGTCCTAAAACTATTTAGTAAGCGTAAAAGCAAAATTCTATCCCTCAAGGAAATTAGGACTGATGTTAAATCATATGTACCCAGACAAGTAGGACAATGATGCTCATTCATTGTGTCTTGATCTGCATAAAGTATTCTGTATAAAATAAAAATGGTGCACAAACTGGGGAATGGAGCAGGTCCCCACTGAGGTGCATAAATGCTATTGGCCGAGCCATCAATCAACACTGCCAATAAAGAAAAGGAAGAGAGAGGAAAATGCGGATGTTTGGAGAAAGGAAGCAAGGAGTATAAGGACAGTCAACAGAGATTTTGGAGAAGAGAGCTGTGGAAGGCCCAAGGGAAAGGAAACCAAGTCCTAAAGATTTCCAAGCACCTTACTATGACATTCTCCAAAGATTCTCTTTAAATAATACAGCATTCTACAAACTTGGTAATCATATTGGTATATAATAAATGTCATATAACTTTTATATGTGTAGCACCAACACAAACATTTATGTACAGAATATATGTAAGATATAAACCAAACATACTCTCCATTCAATATGCCAACAAACTGGAGGCTCTTCTTTCCTCTGTTTACTTGGCTTTTTGAAACACTATCCTTGTTTTTCATTATGGATTTCAATGCACCTAGAAAAGAAAACAGCAGTGAAATTATTTGTAGATCAATTATATTGTTACATAAAACAAACCAAAAGCAAGACTGTACATTTCTGAAGGGAGAACCGATTAAACAATTCTGTGGGAGAGTTAGGTAATTTTAGCCCCAATTCCAAACCTATCCGTTATTGGCCACACGTCGGTTTGTGTCACTCAAGGTTTATCCAAACACTGATCATGAACATAATAACCCATATAAATCTGTCCAAGCATGCAGAGAATGTAATGGGGCACTGTAGTCCAATTTATTCTAGGATGCATTTAAAATTTTGTTTTGCATGTTAAATAACTTATGTGAAGTTAGAAAACGAAAAATAAAGCAAGAGGAGAAACCAGTCTGATTGTGCCTCATTTTAATGTAATTTATCTACAATACAGACCACTTAATTTTCATGCAAAAATATTTTTTTTAAAAAAATACTAGATAGAAATGTATGTTTAAAACTAGAAATAGACAGTAGTATGGATGTCATTGGTATCCACAGATATCTAAGTTTGACACTGGTATTAAATGAAGATGATGTCAAACTACATTTTGCCACACACCTAAAGTGATAGACCAGGGTTGAATAGTATATAATGCATATCAAAATGTTAGCCATTTATTAAACCAATTCACAAATGTCATAGTCTGTGATTAGGCTTAAAGGTAGATGAGTGGACAGGATACTGACAAATATTTTACTGTTAATGTAAGGTTATCAGTGATGTGCATATTTTGTGCTATTGTATTTACAGAAATATATTCATTAATTTATTGCCTTAACTGTACAGTGGTTGGCTATGTGTGGCCCTGATGGGGCATGTGACCTACCAGTTCTTCCCATATGACCATCATAAGGTTCCCTGGATAGGTAAAAAGTGGACCTCTGACATAGCATACTGTCCTCATTCTCCTTTAAAATCACTAATTATTGCCCATGTTGCCCTTATCCCTCAGTATACATACTGCTCTTAGCCCCCCATAATACAATTCTCGCTTTCACATTTTTTACATTTCAAATATAACCTCTCTCAAAATTCAGCTCCATGTATTTCCAAAGCACATGTTGGGAGAAATAGAGGGCCGGGCAAGAAATAATTTGGGGACCCCCAGGCAACTTCTCTATACAAGGTAAGTGTTGTATGAGTCAATACAAAAGACAAATATATACGAAGATGATCAACTTTATATAAACATAATTTTCTACCCTCTCTCATAATAAAATATGAGTACCACTCCTACTGTAAGCATAGGGCCACTACCATGTTGTGGAGCCTGGTGCCACCACTACTGTATTAGAAACCTTGTGTTCTGCCATACAAGCACCACATGGTGGCAGTGTTGCTACACTTTTATATAGTGTACTACAATCCACATACAGTATTATGGTTTCCTAATGTTACACAAATCACATACCAGAGGTGGGCAACAGGAAGTTAGGGAGCGGCATGCTGCAGTCAGATACTTCCCCGTCTTTTTCAAAATAAGAAAAATGGATCGTTGGGGATTAAGTTAAAAAAAGTGGTAACTTTCTCAATAGCCAAAAACAAATAAATATGGTTTAAGTATTCAAAATACCAAACCCTTAGTAACTTATGAGAGTGCTAGCTCTTTTTTATTTAAAAACAGTAAAAAAAAAAAACTAAAAAAAAATGTTCTTGTTTTCATAAAGACTCATTTTTCATTGTTATCTCTATTTTTATCACAATACAATCTGTCTCTGTGTGGTTTAGTGTAGTAAGGTACGTAAGTACATAAGGATTTCAAATAGTAATGAAACAGTGTAGTGTGTCTACAGATGAATAGAGGTATTATCAGTTCCCTTTGTATAAGATAGAAGCAAATTCAGTATATAAGAGAGAGACAATATTTTATTTTTGGACTGAGATTTTGAACTAGCAGCAGCAAAATGACCCAATATTTGGGCCAATGGGTTTATGTGGTATCTTATCTTCTTCCTCAAAAGCAATAACATGCCTCAATACACTTGAATACACGCTCTTCCTCCAGAGTTGACCCAATATATTGCTGAGCTTGCAGTCTTGTGCACCAGATATATCCTCTGATTAAACATAGTAGTGCCAGATTTTCTATCTTTGACTTCAATATTTATATTTCACGCATTACATACAGCTTTTGCTTGAAAAATTAGTGGTTTATAGTTTTTAAAAATACATTAAAGCACCATTATGATATTTCATCATGCCCTAGCATGAGGAGGTAGTGAATTAAATTATGCATTGATCATTAATAAAAATGTCTGTTGGACCTTGTGGACTTTCTCACCGCCACTGATCTACTGGTGCAAAACCACAAGTGGCCGACAGATGGCGCTGTTGCAAGTCTGTGTGCACTTAAGGTGGATAAGTGCAGTTACCTTTATAACAATTATATAGAAGCAGAACAAGTATTATAGGAGATCATAATGGGGGACCTGGGGGGCTTACTAATAGTTTAATAGTGTGTGCAGCCACAGCAAATCAGATAAGATACCTGAGGGTGACTGTGAAGCAATGGATTCCTGTGGGGGGCCTTCGAGGCTAGGTGCATCAAGTAGAGCTTGTGCAAGGCTTGGGTGGGGAGGAAAGAGGGAGAGACTGAGCAACAGGAGGTAGATAGGGAGAAAGGATAGAGAGGGAGAGGGAGAAAGGATAGAGAGGGAGAAAGGATAGAGAGGGAGAGGGAGAAAGGATAGAGAGGGAGAGGGAGAAAGGATAGAGAGGGAGAGGGAGAAAGGATAGAGAGGGAGAGGGAGAAAGGATAGAGAGGGAGAGGGAGAAAGGATAGAGAGGGAGAGGGAGAAAGGATAGAGAGGGAGAGGGAGAAAGGATAGAGAGGGAGAGGGAGAAAGGATAGAGAGGGAGAGGGAGAAAGGATAGAGAGGGAGAGGGAGAAAGGATAGAGAGGGAGAGGGAGAAAGGATAGAGAGGGAGAGGGAGAAAGGATAGAGAGGGAGAGGGAGAAAGGATAGAGAGGGAGAGGGAGAAAGGATAGAGAGGGAGAGGGAGAAAGGATAGAGAGGGAGAGGGAGAAAGGATAGAGAGGGAGAGGGAGAAAGGATAGAGAGGGAGAGGGAGAAAGGATAGAGAGGGAGAAAGGATAGAGAGGGAGAAAGGATAGAGAGGGAGAAAGGATAGAGAGGGAGAAAGGATAGAGAGGGAGAAAGGATAGAGAGGGAGAAAGGATAGAGAGGGAGAAAGGATAGAGAGGGAGAAAGGATAGAGAGGGAGAAAGGATAGAGAGGGAGAAAGGATAGAGAGGGAGAGGGAGAAAGGATAGAGAGGGAGAGGGAGAAAGGATAGAGAGGGAGAGGGAGAAAGGATAGAGAGGGAGAGGGAGAAAGGATAGAGAGGGAGAGGGAGAAAGGATAGAGAGGGAGAGGGAGAAAGGATAGAGAGGGAGAGGGAGAAAGGATAGAGAGGGAGAGGGAGAAAGGATAGAGAGGGAGAGGGAGAAAGGATAGAGAGGGAGAGGGAGAAAGGATAGAGAGGGAGAGGGAGAAAGGATAGAGAGGGAGAGGGAGAAAGGATAGAGAGGGAGAGGGAGAAAGGATAGAGAGGGAGAAAGGATAGAGAGGGAGAAAGGATAGAGAGGGAGAAAGGATAGAGAGGGAGAAAGGATAGAGAGGGAGAAAGGATAGAGAGGGAGAAAGGATAGAGAGGGAGAAAGGATAGAGAGGGAGAAAGGATAGAGAGGGAGAAAGGATAGAGAGGGAGAAAGGATAGAGAGGGAGAAAGGATAGAGAGGGAGAAAGGGTACAGGCAGACAAGTTGGGGATGGGGACAGGCATGAGTGGGGAGGAAAGAGGGAGAGACTAAGCAACAGGGGGTAGAGAGGGACAAAAGATAGAGAGGGACAAAGGATAGAGAGGGACAAAGGATAGAGAGGGACAAAGGATAGAGAGGGACAAAGGGTACAGGTAGACAAGTTGGGGATGGGGACAGGCATGAGTAGGGAGGAAAGAGGGAGAGACTGAGCAACAGGGGGTAGAGAGGGAGAAAGGGTAGAGAGATAAGGGGTGCAGAGAGACATCTGGGGAGGGGGAGAGGCATGGGTGGGGAGGAAAGAGGGAGAGACTGAGCAACAGGGGGTAGAGAGATAACATGAGAAAGGGTAGAGATAGAGGGAGAAAGGGTAGAGAGGGAGAAAGGGTAGAGAGGGAGAAAGGGTAGAGAGGGAGAAAGGGTAGAGAGGGAGAAAGGGTAGAGAGGGAGAAAGGGTAGAGAGGGAGAAAGGGTAGAGAGGGAGAAAGGATAGAGAGGGAGAAAGGATAGAGAGGGAGAAAGGATAGAGAGGGAGAAAGGATAGAGAGGGAGAAAGGATAGAGAGGGAGAAAGGATAGAGAGGGAGAAAGGATAGAGAGGGAGAAAGGATAGAGAGGGAGAAAGGATAGAGAGGGAGAAAGGATAGAGAGGGAGAAAGGATAGAGAGGGAGAAAGGATAGAGAGGGAGAAAGGATAGAGAGGGAGAAAGGATAGAGAGGGAGAAAGGATAGAGAGGGAGAGAGGGAGAAAGGATAGAGAGGGAGAAAGGGTACTGATAGACAAGTTTGGGATGGGGACAGGCAGGAGTGGGGAGGAAAGAGGGAGAGACTGAGCAACAGGGGGTAGAGAGGGAGAAAGGGTAGAGAGATAAGGGGTGCAGAGAGACAGCTGGGGAGGGGGGAGAGGCATGGGAGGGGAGGAAAGAGGGAGAGACTTAGCAACAGGGGGTAGAGAGGGAGAAAGGATAGAGAGATAAGGGTGGAAGAGAGACAGCTGGGGTGGGGGACAGGCATGGGGGCCAGAGGGAAAAGAGAAAGCAGAAAGAGAGTGTTATACAGACGGGGCTAGGAGATCAGAAATAGGGGGGGGGGGCTAGGATATCAGAAGGGGGTGTGTGGTTAGGAGATCATAATGGGGGAGCTGCGGGGCCACCCCAACCCCCCACCCCCCCATATGATCTCCTAACCACCACCCCCCATTTCTGATCTCCTAGCCCGGTCTGTATAAGACTCTTTCTGCTTCCTCTTTTCCCTCTGGCCCCCATGCCTGTCCCCCTCCCCAGCTGTCTCTCTGCGCCCCTTATCTCTCTCCCCTTTCTCCCTTCTCTACCCCCTGTTGCTCAGTCTCTCCCTCTTTCCTCCCCAGCTGTCTCTCTGCACCCCTAACCCACCCCTTACCTCTCTGTAATGCTGGTGTGTGCAGGGTCTGCTCTGCACTCCCACCACTAGATGCCGCTGTGCATAATCGAGTCGGGCGCCCTATATAAAGGCGCAAGCACAGGTGGCGTCAGGATTCTCCACAAGATCCGTATTTTATAATTTATCTTACAAAATTCAATCAATAACATTCAACAGGTTATGATTTCAGACAACATCCAATGGATACTATATATTATTTTCTTATATTGGATCAAATCCTATTACTTATTACTGCTATTCTCATCTTTTGTAAGAAAGTCAACAGTGTACATGTATATTTCACTTTTACTTCTGCATTTATATGAACATTATTCAAGTCCATATATATTATAAATCGTAAACTGATTTTTATGGATCTTTTATCTAATTGTTTCCCCACTGCTCTGAACTGTAAGCCATTGGAAACAGGTGCATTTGGCCTTCAGTCGTAACTAATTTGTGTAATTTATGTATTGGTAGTAGCTGCAGGATATAATTGCACTTTACTGGAAACATTAATAGCAATTAGCAGTCCCTGGGTTCCAAAAAAATATTGAACGACATTGTCATGGAAAGATATTTGGGAGTTTCTTAAAGGGGAGTGTTGCATTCATTTCATGTCAACCTTTTATTGAATGTTTTACTCTGAAAACAAACTTTTCTTGGACATACAAAGATGAAATGAACAGAGGAAGGAAGTAACTTACTAGCTTGACCTGAAGTAGCCAATCTGCTGCTTCCTTCGGCAGGCTCTTCCTTCTGGCACACACTTTCCTCAAGTACTTCAGTGGAATTCTGAATAATTAAACACAGCTCATCCCCCACTTCAGAGGACAAGCTAAGAGCTGTGACCTTTCCTTCCACTGTAATGCTTTCCCCTGTCTTATCACACTTCTCCACATGCTTCGTGATATCCTGGTTATTCTTAGCAACATCCACCTTGTCTGTTGCCAACAAAGTCCTTTTACATTTTGGTTTTGAAATGATGTCACCCCCTGGCTCGCTTGTTGTTTCTGTAATGCTTCTACTCACAGTGGATTGTGCTTTGACAGTTCCATCCATATTAGCCTGAGTGCTTTTCTCTTCATATCCTAATGTCAAATCTGGGCCAACTGCAACTTCCTTTGCCTCCGAGACACAGCTTACACCAACACAAGACACTTCAGATGAACAGTTAACCCCTGTATCTACCATTTTCAAATGATCACCAGATGCTTGGTTAATCACTGAAACCACAGCTTCAGAAGATGCTTCCAGAGTTTGGGGCTGGGCCATTACTTCTTTGTCCACCATATCTTTCTGTGTCCTGCTACATACGGCCACCCTCAGCTCATCCAGTTCATAAGAGGCCTCTTTCAGATGACCTTCTAACATGCCAATAACCTCCCTCTGATGATCTATTGTGTGCTGAAGAAGTTCTATCTCCTTCTCAGCCTCACATGTCAGCCCCAATAAAGATTCCATCACCCACACTCCAACATGTTTAGTTTCTATCTCAGGTCCCACTGCAACCTCCAGGGTTGGTTTCTGTGACCTATAATAAAACACAGCATCATTCATATCCATCTCCTCCCCTACTCCTATTGACTTGCAACGTCTTTCCATCACTTTTGGGGGGGTGGCAGCCTTTCCACTTGGAGCCTTACTGTTCTTTGTATTCCTATCTGGTACTGTTAGCTTCTCTGTAAGTCTTTTTAATTCAGCAATTTTACTTGTCCTGCATTTGCCAGCCTCCATCTCATTTTCTTGCTCAGGAGGAATGTCTAAAGTTTTCTCGGAGTCACTGGCACTGTCAGCACTGGAGGCCCTCTGCCTGAAGCTTGTGTCTAAAACCTGCTTCTTCTCTAGATCAGCCAGAAGCTGCAACTTCTCCTTCTCCAAAGTTGAAATTTTCATCTCCAACACTGGAATGGCCTTCACCTGCTCTTCTAGATCTTTTAGTTGTTTCAGGGCAGCAGCCATTTGTTCTCTGACATATTGGAGATGTGCTGATGAGATGTTAGCAGCTGGCGTGCTTCTTCCAGAATTTAGAGGGCTGAGTCTTACAGATCCCGAGAAGCTTGGACTGAGTATTGAATGGCTTTCAGAACCTCTGCTGTGCAGTCCAGATAATGACAGTTGGGTCAGGTTTGGCGAGCTTGTACTAGTGACATTAAGCTTGGAAAGATTGGTAGGTGGACCCTGTCTGTTTTGCACTTCTGCATTGCGTGTGTTTTGTTGCTCAAGCTCCAGCCTCTTGCTTGTCTCCACTAGTGTCTTCTCAACCCGATGGTTCCTCACAAGAGACTTTGGAGAAGGTGGGGGGAGCAGATTAATAATTGGTGTAGGAGAAACCGGGTTTGACTTTTGCAAGCTCAAAGTCTCCTTGATGTCTGAGGAACTGGAGTGGGTCCTAGCCCTTGAGAAAAACACAGAGCCTGATCTTCCATCCTCGCTGGAGGCCAATGACTCTGTAGAGGTCCAGCCACCAGTTTGACCTGATGGGCTTCTTAAGGAGGAGGATGATTGCCGTGGCCCTCTTGGTCTGCGGTGCACAGGCACCTTCTTCAAGGTCTGACCGCTCTGAATGTCATCAACATATTTTAAGAAATCTAAATCCAACTGGAAACCGTATGGTGTTTCAACAGAATATGTTGCTTTCTCATTCTCATCCTGGTCCCGATACAGAAAGGGGCCTCCTAAATCTGTTATGATGACAAAAGGGTGCCAGTTAGTGTACATCAGTATAGATAAAATCTATGACTCTCCTGTATCACACCCAAACCCTTTAAATTGTAAGTTTTCAGTCTTGAAAGGTGCTTTGGAAACAACCAATATGTGCATTTGATTTTAAGCAATGTGTTAATTTTGTACTTTGTTACAAATAAAGATAAAAATATAAAATATGTTTGAGTTCTCATCAGCACTGAAAGCTCTGATTGGTACTGTTAATCATTGCATACAAGTAATAACGGAAAATATAATTTTACAATGACATGCAATGTCACCGCATCTTAGCCTGCCTAACTGTTGTAGGACCCCATCCCACAAGCTATTGTAAGTTTATTTTTACTTTTTTAAAGAGAGGAGAACCCACTACACACAAATGATTAGTCATAGTAGCAGACTGAAGATGCTCTGAATTGTAAACTAAAGCAGAATCAAATCAATCAATTTAGATAGAAGCTTCACAGACGCCAACTTCACAAAGTCTATTCGTAGAAACTGAAAAGGAAGATCCCATAGCAGCATTTTTGCATATAAATGGTAAAAAATGGTGTATTTTTTTATATTCTAAAATAATTTCCCCTATTTTTAATCAAAGTATTTCATTTTAAATATATTACAGACGTTCTGTAATATATGTATTATAGAAAGACGACTTCCAATGAAAAATCTCTTAATGGGCCAAAGTAGTCCAAACAATTCTAGCATGTATGTTAAACATTACAAATGTTTTTTTTTGTAGTAAACTGTTTTCATTCTCTGTCCTGAATTGTTACTGGAAATGGAGGGGAAGTGAACCTTGTGTATTCCTGAATTGCAACATATTGTGGTTTTGTTCGCACTGGCTTTACAATACAGTTAACAGGGCCTCCCACCAGTCATTGGTTTTACTTTCTCTTAACTTTCTAGTAAGCTATAGGTAGATTAATCAAATGTTTTTGTAATGTATGAAACATGTTCTTTTAAATGCTTGACAGAAAGTTTTGTACTTAAGTTGGTCTGTAATGTTTTTATCTCTAGTGACTGGAGGACAGAGATGCTCAAGGAGGAAAAATGACAACACACTGAAGGAAACAAGAAATGCATTATGGGTGCCAATGTAAAAGTACTGAGGTGTTGATAACCCCTTGATTATGATTTAACATTAACCAGGTTTTAAAAATGTGTGCCTCTAAAGGAAAGTCCAATTCCTTATAACAGCTAGTAAAAAAGGAAAATAACCTTTACTTCAGCCAGTTATGCACATGTTCTGATTATGGGCCTTCCTAAATATGTATTTTACTAATTTTCTGGGTCTAAGTTTCTGCAACACTTGGATTAATTTGCTTAATTACATTGAATCTCCTCTGTGTAATTATGATTTACATTTTACTTACTTTTACAAATCCTCCAGAGTAACATATTCTCACCTTCTTGAGGCTCCCCCTTTCTCCTGTTCTCCCTCGTGAGTGCTGCCATCTTCTATAACTGTGTGGGGCTTCACATTACCAGTTTCTCATGCTGCTCAGACACACGCATATCACGGTCTGATTGCTGCCAGCAGGGGGAACAGGTAGTTGAAGAACCCATAGTTGTGTCCTTAGATCACAACTGTGAAACATGCCACCGTACATGAGAGAGAACCGCTAGAAAGGGGGAGGTTCCATGAGGTGAGAACCTGGTAATCTGAAGATTCTCAGAAGTAATTGAAGTTTACATTATTATATAAAAATTACACTGTTGAGGATAACATGAATTAAGTAATCTAACTAAAACATTTAGATAAAACAAAAGCAATGTCTGAAATGTAAAGCCCCTTTACAATAAAACTTTAGGAGCAGTGAGCTCTGGAACCCAATTTCCTATGTGCCGCAAGAAACTTTTATGTAGTCCGGGCAAAAAAAACAAAACGAGTGCAAGATCTGCCATCTTTTCCATTTTATGTGTCCAGATTGCTCATATTTAATAGTGTAGTAATGAAAATTACAAAACTGCCTCTCTTACTACTTTGCCATTGTACTAGGTTTTGTACCAATTCACACGTCAATGGTGCGTTTAAAAAAATAAAAGCCATGTAGTTACAGTTCAGTGAATACATTACCTGGGAGGTTCTGGTTGAGATGTATAGACTGCGCCATTTTGAAAAGAAGAATCAGAAACCCATAAAACTATTTTCACCAAAAGATAGGGAAGTGCAGATGAATCTGTACAAAATAGATTAAATAAATTACTATGTGAACCAGTAACTTATACATTTTATATGCAATGTAAATACTTTATGAAAACTATATATTTTAGAAATAAATTAATTTTTTTAAAGGATCACTGCAGTTTCTGAAATAATGACAATTGTTCGTCAAGTATGTACCAAATCAACTTTCGCAGCTAAGTAATGAACATAAAAAAACAAAAATTGGGAAATCCATTTTTTTTTTTAATTTAGAACACTCCCTGCTGTAAGTACCAGCTCACAATATTCAATGGATTTTCACATTAATTGGATATAATGTAAGATTCTATAATTAAAATGTTGTGTTTGCTTTTTCTTTTACTTTCTAAAAAAAACATTTTGCCCGTTATCAAGTTTAGTTATTCAAAAGACCACAGTAAAAAAGTGGTCCTTGGAGGAAGAATTTTGGAAACCACTTGAAATTTGTCGATATCTATGTACATTCACTTCATTTGCAAAACTATTTTACTAATTATCAGCAGAACATATAAATAAGAATAATGAACGAAGATTTAACTCTTAAATGTCTTGGAGTATGAGGATTTAACCACGTCAACATGCTCTTCTAAAACATTACCCAAATCCCTTTCTATATCAGATACCCATAGATTTGCTCCATTAAGATTATAAATTGCATGGCTATTTTTCCTTCCCAAATGCATAACTCTACATTTATTTGTATTCAATCTCATCTGCCATTTAGCCGCCAATTTCTCTAATTTATGCAAATCCCTTTGGAGCTTTCCGCACAGCATTATCTGATTTAATTACCTTGCACAACTTAATGTCAGCAGCAAAAATGGAGACTATACTTTTGAGTCCTACTTCTACGTCATTAATAAATATGTTAAAAAGAAGAAGACCTAATACAGAACCTTGAGGAACCCCACTTACCACATTAGTCTAATCAAAGTATGTTCCATTTACAACAACCCTTTGCTTCCTGTCTTTTAGCCAGCTCTCGATCCATGAGAACATATTTACTGCAATTCCTGTATCCCTTAGTTTGCACAATAGTCTTCCATGTGGCACTGTATCAAAAGCCTTTGCAAAATCCAAAAAGACTACATCCACTGAGTTGCCCTGATCCAAGATCCTACTTACCTCCTCATAGAAACTAATTAGATTTGTCTGACATGACCTATCTTTCATGAATCCATGTTGACTTCTACTTATGATCTTGTTCAAATAGACATATTCTTGTATGCTGTCCCTGAGGCTTACAAGTCTATAAATTCCCTTGATTTGCTCTTGCTCCCTTCTTAAATATAGGTATCCCATCTGCTTTTTTTCCAGTCATCTGGTAGAGACCCTGTGGTGTTCTTGAAAAATTAGATATAATGGTTTGGTTATTACAGAACTCCGTTTCTTCAGTACCCTTGGATATATTCCATCAGGATCTGGGGCTTTATTAACATTTATTTTTTCCAACCTCTTTTGGATTTCTTCCTGCATTAACCAATTATTTAGTGGTGGTAGTGTAGCCCCGTTTTGTTGCAGTGTCCCATGGCAATAGATGGTAAAAGTCATATATCTAGTTTTTAGGGATCCATGACATAGGTGGAAGGTGTGTATGTGTGTGTGTGTGTGTGTGAGAAAGAGGCCACCATCCGGGTAGTGATGTAACAAACACAAAAATGGATTCCTGTACTCATAAACAAACAAACAGAGTACCCAAAATTAAAATGTTCTCATTTTCTTTTTAATATCACGGCTTACAAGCTGCTAATATTGTTAGTATACTAGAAATAAGTTTTTTTTTTCTTGGACTGCAGTGGTCCTTTACAAGAACACGGGTGTTACCATATGAACTCTGCACCATCACACAGAGGATGGAAAATCATGGGATCTTTCTGTTTTTCTTGTGAAAACAAAACAAAAGGCGGTGCATGTCCAGATCACAGGGGGTGATTTATATAAATCAGTATAGGTACTTACTGAACACAATAGGTTTAGAACCCCAATGGGGTAATTAGTAGAAATAATGTCCCCATTAGAAAGACATTGCAGTCAGTCCTTGGAGTGAGGATCATAAGAGCGGATTACTAGCTAAATATGGCAAACATCAATGTAAGATTTCTGCAAGAAAATGCATTTCTTTTTAAATAGCATTAAATTGATAAAGTACTAGCTATTAGCTTTAGTTTTCTATTATCCCATATATGGAGCCTCTGCTGTGGGCTCTCTCTAGCTCCGATTTAGGATTCAGACAAATGGATTTCAAGTCTACACAGCAGAGTTAAAAGAAGTTTTCTGACAGATATAAAGTGACTGACATATGCAAACTGCGAATACAAAAAGTAATCCAATCACTGCACGCTTCGCTGTAAAAATGTCAGAAAGGATAAGCAAGATAAGATAAGACAAGAGGTCTGAAAAAGGAGCACTCAGGGCTTTTTGCTTATTCTGCACAAGGATTACCAGCGGTTCCAGTTTGCTGCATTATACAGCTAAATGTACAACAATGAATGTCTATTAAACCCCATAGAGTGACAGATTTCACACTGTTCAATATCATTCATGTGGCCATTTACTGTAAATCTATGTTACAATGAGATTCAAGTGAAAGATTATTGTTCATCTAATATGTCCAGTTTTCCATCTGATTTAGTAGATTAGGAAGAACTTCATGTTTTTGGAGTATGCAACCGACTAATAATATTAGCAGCTATGTAAGTCATGGACATAAAGGCATTTTCAGAAAATGCTTCTTAATTTAAGCTGCCATGACAGTCATACTCCGTTTTCAAGGTACAGAATAGGGAAAGCAGAGTTTGCAAGTTTACTAAGCATGTGTGAGGTAAAGGGAAGATGTCAAATGTTAAAAGCTTATCTGAATCATCCATTAACTCCTTAAGAGATAATAAAAATTAGCAGAACACACCCCTTCATACTCAAACAAGGAATCCCTCTGACACAAGCAAAGTCACATACATCTCAAACAAATAAGGTTTGTTCCATATTACTGCAGTACTTTAAACAGGTAACCTTATTTGATGCTGTGGTTTTATACTGTATAAATAAAAAAAATAAAAAAATTGGAGCGTTGTGAGAGGGGTAGGAAGGGAGGGGATTGCGCCCACTTTTGGAAACTCCAAGCAATCTCCTCCCTCCCTAGATTATTTTATTTTTCATAGAGACACACCAAATCATAATTGGTATCTGATTGTGATTACACCTATTTAGAGCAAATCCCTACTTGATCCCCCTGGCACCATAACAGCTCCATTGTCATGTCCTTGCTCACCTATGGCATAGATTAGCCTTTAACCTGTTGAACGTCCTCAGCAATACAATCATTTCATTCCTTGTCTTCTGCTACCTACCCTATTATACCCAGTTGTATCATATACTGTAACTTATGCCCATTGGCCCATAAATAAATCAGTCCCTACAATAATCCATGATCCAGTCACAGGATTATGGTCTTGGAGGATGTGTTTGTACCCCATGCTAAAAGTTGCCAATCGGCTTCTCCAGTAATGTTTCCAATGTGGCTTTGACTAATTTGTACAGAAAGTTTATCTGTATATACAGTGTTAAAGGCAATTCAGACTGCTGTTAGTCTGATAAGGAAATGCCTAAAGAGAAACAGAAAAGATGCCTTTGTACATAGCTCTTCTTTCTCTTTAGTATTACAAGTGAACACTAAATAGCATGCTTTATATATTACAGATATTAATTTTAATCACAGTGATATAGTAAATAAATAGTACATTTTTGTTCACATTTGAATGACTAAAATAAGTTAAAAAGATGATTTCCTACTCAGAATTCCGAGAAATACAGTTTTTGCACTGCATTCTGGGAACCTGGGCAGGGACATGCAAATGTGGCCACAAAAGCTTTGCTCTTGTAATCCAATATCATTTCAAACATCGCAAAGCTCAGGATGGATTATACACAATTCGATATGTTGCAGAAAGATTTGACATCTTGAACATTCACAAGTGTATGTGTTATTACCATCCTTTTGAATGTAAAACCAGCTGAGTGAAACTCAGATAAGAGGATTACTAGTCCTAAATAGCGTCAGGTTTGTTCCAATTTGACAAGGAGCAAGCACCTACTCATGAACTCCCTTATTGCCTTCTTTCTATATTAGTATACTCACTATTATTTGCCATATTTAAAAAGTCTTAAAAATCATCCTCTATGTTGGAGCAATAAAATCATCCAGTTTGATTTTTATGGCTTGCTACATGGCCTATACTCAATTACAGATGGTTAAAGGGGGTGTGTCCACTTCACTTCTTTGGGTCATTTTAATTTCAATGACACCAGCACCCATTTTATAATTCCTACCTTCTTCAAAAGTGGACAAGGGAAATCCGTGGTTCCCCTAATGATTTGCCATTTTAGACTGTGGGCACCAAACACCACTCCAAGGTTCCCAAACACTAAAATTGTATTTTGAGTTACACATTTTCAATTGGCGTGGAATTTATTTGTGATGCATGTTAGGTTGTATTTATTATTAGTGTGGTTTTTAAAAGGTAGGACAACTAAATGTGGGTGGGGCAGTGTGAAGCAGTTTTAGACAAAATGTGTGATTACTTTGTGAACGTGTACTCTTTTACACTTTGCTAATGTGATTAAACCTAAATCAAAAATAGAAGTCAACTCTAAACAAGAAGTGACAATACTGCAGAATATATAACATTAGACATTGACATAAAGCCACAACTCGCATAGGGTTTAGACTCCTCTTCTACTGGATATATAAGTACAAGAATCTAATAGCCTTGAGGGTTTAAGTGGATTATACGGTCACTTCAACCCCTTTTGTATTAATGCCTTTAAAATATGTAATGTCACAAGTCTTGTCAACCGTCTACAGCATTTTGGATAAAAGTGCCAAAAATAAAGTAAATAAAAAATGAATAACTCTCGGGTACCATAGTTTACCCTCCTCACACTGGAATTTCAATTATTTTAGAAGTTTCTTTTATTTACATACTTTCTTTTCAATGCGGTTTAAAAAATCACTAATGAAAATATTAAAAGAGAATGTGACTTGGCACAGATCTGTGAGGCACTCAGCTGGTAACCTAATCTTCCTCTGAATAGGTTACATTTAATATTGTGCACCTACTAATAAATAATTACTAATCCTACATTTAAATTTATAATTTAAAAAGAAAGTAACCGTTGTGACAAATCACTATACATATTACTTAAGGCTTCCACCCAAAATCATTACACTTGAAGCACAACAGACGCCATTTGCTTGATATGGTCATATTAAGCCACTGGGCTTTATAAGTCACTGCATAAGTCACTGGACTTCATGTAGCAAATTCAATAATTTTCTCTTTCAGTTGTACATACATGAATCCACATATACTAAGGTCAGACACACTGGATTGTAGTTACATGACCTTTACTTACCACTTTTTAAATATTTACTATATTTATAGTTTTCTAGTGATTCTGGGTTCATAGTAGTGAATGAATAATTATAATTAAACAACAACACCACCACTACCACCTCTAACTTATTATGAGCTATACTGAGTAAGGTGAGCAGTGCCTCTTAAGTCAGAGAGCCAATGCTATAGTCAATTTCAAGAGATCACTACAATATGCCTAAGAGGCTCTATATAACATTGGATCTGTTCTCACTTAAAAAAGACACAAAAAAACTCTATCCTTTTCATACATGATCTAAGTATTGTCTTCACCATTTCTTCAAGATTTGTTTCCAATTACAATGCTATATCCATTTTGGATTAATATCTTATCACAGATGAGCTTCTGTATGCTTCCATATCTTAAACTTTTTTAGAGATGCCCTTCAAGTTCTTAAATACACCATCACATTTTGAATGAATATTTCTTCCCCAAGCTGTACACTCACATCTTGTTTCATCCCCCATAACCTCCCATACAGCGTACCACATGTATGCGTGTGTTCTCCTTAAAGAGCATAACAAACAGGCTATATATTGGACTAGACATTTTATTCTAAAGTAAATGATCGTCAATATATTCACCTTTGCTTTTTGCTGCATTAGTTTGCAAATGTGTGGCTTGTTAATGCTCATTATTACTAAATAGCTAGTATAATGTATAGCCAGCTTTTAAATGATATGTAGGAAGAAACAATGTGTTGTTAGGGCAACAGTGTCCCTTTAAGAACGCTTGGTATGTTATAAAAAAAATAAAAAATCTTTGAAAAATCATATGTCTAAAATGTGAAATAATTATTTAGATTACTGAAGACAGACAGAGAGAGACTGAATATAAACAAGCTCCCACTGCAGTAACGCATGATACAGCTTCCCCATCTGTAATAATATCCAGAGATATATTTAGGTATAACACAGGCTTGGGCTCAGTTAGATGTTGTTTGGCTCCTCGCCCACCAATTTGAGGCAAACCTAACATACACTCAAAGTAATGACAATAGTTGGGCCATATGATACCTTATTCAGGAAAAACACCAGAGACATACCTAATTGTGGAACAGGAGACAGTAAAGACATATTTCATTATAGAGGTCTACATGGACATGCTGGTGTCAATTCATAATTGTTCAACGCCCCTTCCTATTTTATGCAGTTTACGACACAACATAAAACCATTTAGTCTAAAGGGTTAAACAATGTAGTCCTATATGCTCTTCTGAAGAACTACACTTGCTAAAATTAGTTTAATTTAAGGTGCCTGTTTTCAGAAGCTCTGGCTCCCAGGAATTGTCTGCTCTTGGTAAACAATTATTAGCTTCTTTCTTGGTTATAACCGGATGAGACTTTGTGATAGCACAGATAAATATGTTGCTTAATAGACCATTGTTTTCCGGGTGCTGTTAGTGGGTGTAGTTACACTATGATGGGTGCTTTCTGGCATTTGTATTTATTTTGCAAACATTAGCTTTTCCCTTTAGTCCAGTATTAACCAAATGCTCTTTAGAAACCCTACACTTGACAGAGTAATCCTTTAAAGCTTCCTGAAGCACTATTCTTGCCATTGAAAGGTAGACTGCTATTGTGCAGATGATGTTTCCTTATCAAACCCAAGTACTTCATCCCGTCACCTTCCTAATGTCAGGGACACTAAAGGAGAAAACATGCAGCACCAGCCTAGGAACAGCGCTCTGATAATGCGAGGACATTCATGATTAGCAAGATATAGCAACACTAATCAAAGGGTATAGACAGAGTGGTGTATAGATATACAAGACTATATAATCAAAATTTATGGGCCTAGAAATTGCTGGGAAAATATAGATTTTACAGTAAATAAATAGACCCATATGAGATGTCTATTTTAGCTACACAGAAAGTTTGGTTTGAAGTAACATGGAACTCATTTTTTTTTTCATGCATTTAAACAGCATTCTATAAAAGTTGTGCTTTTTATGAAAAAAATATTAAGTAAAACCTGTTTTAACTTAATTGAAGCCTATAGGAAGTTCACATAGCATATTTATGTCTGTTTTAGTCGAAAACTTACATACAGTTATATTTCTGCTCACTGGATGATAAGTTAAACTACTGAATATTTTTTTCCTGCTTTGAGAGCATCAGTTGAAAAAAGAAACACAAAGTGGAACATTAAATACTCCCTTTCAGATGCAATGAAGGAAAAAAATGCTTACCATGTCCATTTAATAGATGTGAACAACCAACATAAATATATCAGGAATTTCTGAATCTATTACTGTGTTAGCCCTTACCATCCTTACCACTTCCACTGGATGGCTATTCTACTTATCTAAGCACCTTTCATAGCAATGTTGTATTTAACGACTTGCTCAACACCTGCCATATACTGCAAAAGTGCCCATGAGATATTGCTTTGTACTGAAGCTCAATATGAACAAGTGCCCCTCTGTACATTTGCTTTAATTATTATTATACCATAGAACCATACGGATTTAAATATATATATTTATATATACATATACACACACATACACTCAACATTGAAGTATATAGTGATAACTTTTTGATTAGACAACTAAACTGTTTATCCAATAAAAAATGATCACTATACACTGCAATACTCTGTATTACATTATATATATATATATATATATATATATATATATATATAAACAAATAAACAAAGCTTGAATTTGATTAATAAATAACTTATTGCATCTGAGCCAGTAGTTTTCCTTGCAGGCGCTTTTGATATTTAGTGGTCAGCTACCAAAATATTCATTTTTTTCCCTAGATAAAAGTATACGGTAATTTGAGGTACCTGGTGTCGCAGGGCAGGCTGTATTTCACTCATCCAGTTCCCCCGGTCTCTTTGCTGAGTTTTATCATTCTTTTTTATTGCTCAGGGATTCATGTTCACGTCAGATCATTTGTACTCATCAGAGCCTAGAAAAAGAAGAAGAGAGGAAGCAGCGAGGTTATAGCGAGTCAGTGACTCTAACCAGAGGACAGGAAGTAGTTTATCTGTTTAGGTATCTCTACAATTTCACCCAGAGGCACATTCCTAGTCATGTTTCCAAGATCCGACATGTTACTGTATAAAGCTCCAGACTTGACAGACAAGCAATGCACTAATGGCATGATCCTCCAATGACCAGTACTGATGACTGTGTTGTGTTTAATAGAACAGTCTCTCAAGTGAAGTGTATTAATGACCACCAAATGCGTCTCTGTGTCAAGAGTAGCAGGTTCATCACTTTGTACAAGCAATAAGGGATGTCTTGTAATGTCATGTATTGGCATTACGTCTAGTTGCACATCTAAATGTCTTTTGTTTGCTTTCTTAACAGAGAATTAATCAGGGGGTCAGTCTTTCCCAGTGAGGATCAAAGTGCACTAATTGCAATGTCATTAAGTGGCTAATGACCAGGCCCTACACATTCCAACTATTTGTATTAGCCTTGTTATTTATCTATGTATTTCTACACAATATTATATAGCAGCCCATTTGAAAATTAGTAAAAAAAAATTTTTATAACTATTTCCTGCTCAGAATCTCAAGAAATATAGTAATCTGGTGAAAATAGGTCCATGTGCATTTTCATGCTTTATTCCAATATTATTTTAATAGCTCCTTTACTCATATATAATATATATATATATATATATATATATATATATATATATATATATATATATATATATATATATATATATTCACACACACACACACAGTAGACACTCAGTTATCCGGCACCACAGAGATTGGTAGATGCCGGATAAATGTCCTTTCTGGTTGCTTGAGAGTCACCATTAAAAGAGGCCTAGATTAGCTGCACATAGGATGCTCTGCTAAGTATATTTGTAGGTGAGAGCTGTTCTAGCAGCAGCAGCAGCAGCTTTCACTCCTCACTTATACCCAGGCTGGAGGGTGCGGTGCTGATCCCTGGGAATGTAATGCTAACACTGCACTGGCTTAGTCACACATGCCGGTCTCCTTCCAGGTAACACTGAATTGCAGAGACATACAGTGGATGAAATCTAGGTGCCTGTAAGCATAAGATTATATATATATCCAGCAAGCTACTAATGATGACCCTCTAGCCGGAGGTTTCCAAGTCCAGTTCAAGGGCAGGATTTAAGTGTATACTAGAGGAGTCAATCAACAGCTCAGTCATTTATTTGTTTTTAAATATGTAAATTATTACTTCCCTACGGCAGGGCTTGACAAATACCGGACTACTGGCTCCTAACTTTTTAGTTATGATACCTCTACATCTATATATAAATCAAAACCTAGCTCCTAAAGAAAACAAATATATATATTTAGCTATCTAACCTGGCTGACTCAAGTTTTACATTTGTCATCATTTGTGTGACCCACTGCTCTTATCCACTAAATGAGTCTTGTTTATCTGTTACCAGGCAGTCATTGCGATTCTGCTTCTTTTAATACAGGACGTCCCAAGTCTTATAAACATAAATGTGATGTTACAGGCTTGGATCCAATGCTGCTACAAGGAGCAAAAGCAGACATACTTTCAGATCCGACCAAGAAAGTGCACAGTGCAATATTGACTGTCAGCAAAGGGCTCCTAGCACCAAGGAGTAGCCAGTAGAGTGATACTGGACACAGCAGTACCTATCGGGGGGTCCAGGACGGGCAGAGCTGTGAGGGAGGATCTAGTAATATGGAAGGAAACTACAGTAAAATATCTTGCTGTCAGGAATGCTGGGGAGTGGGTAGTGCCGGGTAATCAGATTTGCGATTTAGCTGAAAACTAAAACAGACGCAGCAAAAGTTCCCTCATTTCCTTTAAAAAGGATTATGATATGTTTAGTGAGACACAGCGAAGGTTACACTTATTGCAGTAATGACACATACATATAATTGCAATTGGTGGTGGTTAAACATTTTGAGTAGAAGGGCTAGAGAACTAATCTTGATAGAAAAAATAACCTCAAGCTCAATTACCTAACACTTCCTCTCAATAAAGTTATATTTAGTTATATGCGTACTTTCAATTCTGCAATACCTAGAAGCTTTTCTGTGTCACTTTGAAGATTCCCAGTTCTTTCAAGGGAACTGAAAAGAAAAACAAATACAGAACAGTTTAGCCTTGATGTAAAAGAGCACTGAAAATAAAGAAAAAAAATGTATTCTAAAATCACCCATTTGCATATAACCTAGTTAAGCTCTTCTAATGCTGTTTTATGCTTCCTTCCACTTGGTAGATTTTGCAAGTACCAAAAATCCCACCACCCTATCAATCACAATAAAACAAAACAAAAATTGTTTTGCGTTAAGCAAATTATAAAGTAAACTTATTCCTTTGGGTTCTTTATACATATTAAATTCAAAAGGAAAACATGTTACATTGGTCATTGCAGTGAAGACAGTATATACTAATTTAGAGGAAGCTTGTAATTATGGTCCCTTCAGGACATAATATTTGTCCTTTTAGGACCACTGTAGATTATGGAACAAACGAACAACATTGGCAGCCACTGCCATAAAACAATTCTTAGAGAAAATCTTCCATTTAACACATTTTGTTAGTGCATGGAAGCTGCCATGATAGTCATACTTCCTTTTCAAGACATAAAGGGGTAGTTACTATACATGTGGGTGGACAAATTGGAGCGGAGATATAAAATGCTATAATCTTATCTTAATCCAACAAATCCCACCTCCATTCTCTCACTTTGAATAGCTAATAAAAATTTGCAAAACACACCCACTCATTATCCAAGCCACAAAAATGGCATCCTTCAGGCACTAAAGCTAACATTTTACCTAAATGCTTTATGCCCATGGCTTACACAGCTGCTACAGTTTAAAGGTGCTCCAAATTTCACAAATATGAGATCTTTGACAATCTACAGTGGAAACTTACATTACATAGGCACATAAGCTAACTAAATAGATCCCTAACAGAATTGATGCCCGATGGAGGGCTTGAACCAGCAGCTCCAGAGATTAAGAGTCTGGAGCATTTACCCACAGAGCCATCAGATCCGGAGCTGCAGATCACTCCTAACAATGTAAATAAGCATATTTATATATATATATATATATATATATATTTTTTTTTTTTTCTTTTTCAAAGCAAATAGTATAAAGGACCACTAGAGTTCAAGAAAAAGACTGTCAATTATGTACCAAACTAACAATATTACCAGCTTTGTAATGGACATAAAATATATATATATTTTTTAAAATCGAAATTGTTGATACTCTGTTTATAAGTACAGGAATCCATTATGTGTTTGTCACATCACTTTTACATCCTCAGAACTGAATCACTGTTGTATGTTTTGGCTATCAGTGGAGAGAGGGTAGGGAATGAAGGAACTGAAGGCCACTGTAAAGATAATTTGATAAGACTGACATAGATACCCATTCCCTCTTACTGGCCCAGAAGCGGACTCCTTGCATCATTCATTGCAACCATAGCTCTCTAGAAAAATAAATGCCCCTCTCTCACACACACCTCCCACCTATGTATGGAACTCTCCAGGTTCCTGCAAAGGCATCAAACTTATTTTTTATAATTATAAACTAGATGTATGCCTTTTTCCTGAATAATTATGCAGTCAGATTTCAAATAACTATTTGTTTCATTGTACAATGTTCCTTTAGGAAAATATTTGAAATATTATTTAAACAGCATATATGTAGACTTACATCACTTACAGTAAAATGGGTGATAAATAACAAAAGACAAGAACAGGCAAGCTATTCTATTGTAACTTGTTGAGTCAGTTATTCAGTCAGTTGTGTCAGCCACTGCCTCTCTGAGTTCCCTCAAGCTCATGTTCATTGCTTCAATTACTTCATCTATCCATCTCCGCCTCTGAGGTCCTCTTATTGTGCCTTAAATCTTTCCCAGCATCAGAGTCTTCTCTAGGGAATCCTGTCTTCTCAGGATATGGCCAAAATATTTGAGCTTTACCCGCATGATCAAATCTACCAGGGGAAAATCTGACTATTTCCTGTAATGTTGATTGATTGGATCTTCTTGAAGCCCAATTCAAAGGCGTAAATGTTACAGAGCTCAGACTTCTTTATAGCCCAGCTCTCACATCCATGTTACTTCTGCGGATACCATAGATCTAACTATGCAGACCTTTTTTGATAGCATAATATTTTTAATTCTTAATAGCTAATCCAGACTTTCTTTGCTCCCCGGAAGCAAATATATTTTAATTTGATGGCTGCAGTGACCATCTGCAGAAATCTTAGAGCCCTGAAAAATAAAATCTGTCACTGCCTCCACTTCTTCCCAGTCTATTTGCCAGGAACAGAGATTGCTGTTTGCCATGATGATTATCTTTTTTAACATTCAGCAGCAAGTCAACTTTTGCACTTTCTTCTTGCACTTTCATCAGTAGGCCCTTTAGTTCCTACTCATTTTTAGCTATTAGAGTAGTATCATCCATGTATCTGAGGATGTTGATATTTCTTCCAGCAATATTGATTCATCCAGTCCAGCCTTACGTATGATGTACTCTGCATATAAGTTGAATAAATAAGGTGACAATATACAACCTTGTTGCACTCCTTTTCCGATCTTGAGCCATTTCATTGTTTGGTTCTAACCGTGGCTTATTAGTCCACATACAGAGTCCTCAGAAGGAGGCTGTCATGATCTGGTACTCCCATCTCTTTAAGAACTTGCCAACATTTATTTTGAGCCACAAAGTCAAAGTCTTTAGAGCAGGCTAGGAAGAAGACAGAATTTTTTTTTCCTCAAACTCTCTTGCTTTCTCTATTATCCAGCAGATATTGGCAATTTGATCTCTTGTGCCTCTGCGAAACCCATCTGGTAGTTCTCAGTCCATGTATTGTTAGAACCAAGCTTCCAGATTCTTGCAACTTATTACAATTTTGTTTGCTTTATTTTTTACATAGTTACATAGTAATTGAGGTTGAAAAAAGACCTTTAGCCCATCAAGTTCAACCTTTTAAGATCTCCTCTGATCTGCAATATGCGGATTAGTTGTTAATTGATCCAGAGGAAGGCAAACAAAAAACCCCAGTGAAACTTTGCCAATGGTCTCAAAAGGAAAAAAAAATAATTCCTTCCTGACCCCAGATACTGGCGATCGGATTCCTCCATGGATCAATACTCCCTCTCTCATTAACCAGGATAACCCTGAATGCCCATTTTAATAAAAAAAATATATCCTTAAGTTATCTATTGAATCCACTGTCACCACCTCCCTTGGTAGATAATTCCACAGATTAACCACCCTTACTGTGAAGAACCCTTTTCTTTCTTTAAGGTGGAATCCTTTTTAAGAATAAATACATTAGCAAGGTGTGTAATGAGGACAGAGTATGTTCAACATTCTATTAATACATTTATTGTAATTATGCAGTTTCCCTTCTGCCAAAAAAAAACTTCAATTGCCAAAATCCTGTTCACACAGTGGGCCAATAAGCACCAACATTTCAGCCCAAAGTGGTAGCTTTACAAAAGCCAAGATATTGGCCAGAATTTAGAAAAAAATCCAGATAGTGTAGATCATTTTTCTTTTACATACAGCTGTTACTTAGTTTCCTGCACCTGGGTGTCTCTCCTGCCTACATAAGCGAACTTTCACAAATATGATTGATGCTTGGTTATATTTACATGTGTGTGGATTACAAAAGCATATGTCAAAAACTGAATAAAACTGGCAAACCTCTCCCTTATTCATCCTGTTTCATGTCTAGAAACAAAATGTGCAGGCCAAGCAAACAAGAAAAATTGCTTGAACTTCTGTAGTAAAATCCTAACCATAAAGATTATCTTTTTGTTATCGTTAAATGGCAATTTAATTCTAAAAACGTACGTTTATTTTATATTAAAGAGCACTTCTAGAGAAGAAAAAGGCAAATTCCATAACTTTTACAGAGGTTGTTAATTTGTCGGTTATTCCTTGATGTTCGTTGAGAGAGGAAGCTGCCATTTTAAGTTTCATTTTTGTTACAAACACTTAGAATGCGGAGCTAATTGGTTCAAAAATTCAAGAGCCAATCAGACTGCAGATTAATTCTAAGCTTGACTGTTATATTCACATGTCTGCAAATTTTCAGCAGCTTATATCACATAATATACCCAGGTCTTGTAGTAATAAAGGCATGTGCTAAACGTTTGCACATATATTTGAACATCTTATAAGTGAACTCTTTCATATAAGAACAACTTGTCTTTAGGTGAAAATTGCCCTTAAAAAGTCAAGACAGCTCTGAAGAAAAATTCTGAAATACTAAAATGACTCCCTAATATGGCACTAGCAGGACAAAGTAGATTTATTGGATTGAAGTAGGACTTATAAAAGCATACATTATATGACCACTGCATTTCAAGAAAAAACAAACACTTTTATACCAAGATTTTGATCTGTTTATGAATGCATACATCCATTTTGGGTTTATTACATCTCATTCTGAAAGCGGGATGTTGGGAGGGTGTTTATTGTTATCAGTGGAGGGAGGAGGAAACAGGTAGAAGTCCAGAGCCTCACAAGTCCAGAAGCAGACCCCTTGCATAATTTAATGCAACCACATCAGTTCAGAAATGCAAAGTCCCCTATCACACACAACTTCCACCAATGTATGATGGACCCCTCCGGGGTCAAATTTTATTTACTTTTCTATAGATGTATGACTTATTTCCTGATTAAATATGTTCTTAGTCAGACTTTTCAAACATACATTGTACAGTGGTCCTTTAACCCTAAAAAGTATGGTTCCATTGAGCCCAAAGAAGCAGGTTCTCTTCATTCTGATATTACACAGGACACAAGATGAATGAGTTTTACTCCCGTCCACAAGACAAACACAGCTTGGCGCCGAGTGATAAAGATCCTATTTTATTGGGAACCTGGCCTATTATGACTCATGACAAAGCCTTGGTTTTTCCTTTAACCCTTTTGCTTCCAATGCCTTAAAACGGCAGGCTTCTTATATATGGGACTGATCCTTTAACCCATTAAACTTGTCACTGTCATTAGATCAATTTACTACTGCATGGAACAAAGGTATTGCCAGGTATTTACCAAAATAGACTTAGAAAAATCTGTGATGTGGTTGCTCAAAGTGTAAGTATTCTGGGTACAAGTATTATGAGGTGCACACCAAGGGCCAACTTGAAATATTTCAGAGTAAGACGACAGAAAAGAACCCTTGTTAGTGGAGCATACTCATGAGTCTAATTTCCCTAAGGAGAGCAATACAATTAAAACATAGCCTTTATTAATAACATTGATAAAATTGCATCATTAAAAACGCCATACCCGGATGCTACAAAGAAAAGTTGGAAAAATAGAATATAATTCCATGAACTATTTGATGAATGCACTCTTTTATCCAAATGAGAAAGATATATTTACTTTGTGAAGTGCAAGAATATTAGGGGATATCACTTTAATTCTAAATCCTATAAGGTGCTATAATAATAATAATAATAAAGGGACCTGTGATAATAATAAAGTGCTAAATAAAGTATCTAAAGTGCTGATTATGATAAAGAATTTCTTCCCCAAAGGAATATATAGGACATGTATTTCATGATCTGTATTGCATTCTTAGTACAATTATACAGTTCCCTAGTATATTTGCTCGGTGGAGGCCAACTTCTCTAAATAATGGCCAGCAGTATCCTCTATTACCGGTAGTTCACCTAAATTTATAAGATCATTTTTTCTTACTAAGTTTTTTCCTCCGATTGATAATTCACAGCTGTGTAAGCTATGGACAAAAATCTATTTTTTTATTTCTTACGTTACTTCCCGAGAGCTGAAACATGAGGGTTATGTATTTTGGCCACCAGCCTTTGTTAAAATAACTGGATTTGATTGAAATTGACACCACACCCTTACTGGCCCAAAAGCAGACTCCTTGCTTCAGGAAATGCAACCATATCGCTCAAGAAATGTAAACTCCCTTCTGATACACACAATTTCCACCAATGTATCATGGATTGTATATTTTATTTCTAACTAAAAACTTTATGACTTTTTTCCTGGTTAATTATACTCAGACTATATATATATATATATATATATATATATATATATATATATACATACACACATATACATATACATACATACATACATATACATATATATATATACATATACACATATACACACACACATTTTAATTTGTTTGTTTTTTCCCCTTTGTACAGTGGTCTTTTAACTGCATGTAATCTGCATGCCATGTCATAGGACAGATCTACGGGTTATGCCTGGCCGACATTCTGCATTGGCTCTGTGGATAATGCCACTTGCATACAACATAATATTATGTGAGGCATCTCCTTCATGCAGATTCTTGTTACCATAGTTACTGACTTTGCATGGTTAATTTGTCCCCCGCAATTTATAGATATTGGAGCAGGAAGCAAAAGCTACTGCTATGAAACCAATGAACAAAATCGGATAGTCGTGTATTTTAAATATACCCACTTGAAAACTAGAATTAGCTAAATGTTTTTAGAACACAAGCAAAGACGGTGTTGATTTTTTGCTAAGCTGCTTTTGCCTATTATCAAGTTTAGTTTTTATAAGACAAAGGAAGACACAAAGCCTGACCCATATGTATGTTCCAGATAGCTGTCTCTCCTCACATCTACCACGGAGTATAAATAATTATAATCATTTATAATTAATTAGAGTTTCAGGCATAAGATCCAAGCAAATGTGGGAAACAGGGACAGTACCTGTGTAGTGTCTGTTGTCACCCCTAATTGCCCCCGTTTCCTGAGGATATGCTCGCGCTGGGACACAGCCTTTCCCTTTGGAGGGCTTTGCATTGTTTTGTAACTGGAACATGACTGGGGATTGCCAGGAACGCACAAACAGGCTTCCTGACACACACGGGAGAGATGTGAGGAATGTCTTGCGCAGATTATCCCTCTCCCTGCTGTTTCACACACTCTACGCCTCATCATTGTTCTCACCACTCCCTGTCATATAACTTATTTTTGAGAATTATGTACTAGTTTCCATCCTTTCATGTTCATTTCCCCTATCAATATCTGTACATTTACTTTTCCCTATTTCTCCATGTGATCCTTCCATCCGTCGTCCCTCCTTCATTTGTCAAGCGGGAAACAGGCTTTCCCTCGTCTCCTCCAAAAATTGTACCTCCCATTTCTTAATGTGCCTCATCTCCTCACTATCATTTTCTTTCAAGTTCTCTGCACTAATCTGCTTGCACTCATTTCCTCCCACTTCTTTATTTTTACATACTCCCCACTATATTTTCTATCATACACTTTTTCCTTGTTTTTACCTCCATACCACAACTCTTTTCACTCTCTCTTATAACGTTGCATACCTTTGCACTCTTTGGCTTCCTCCCCCATGCTCTTTCTTCTTCCCTTCAAGAAGAAAAGCACATTAAAAAATCCACTTAAGTCACCAGTGAAGTGTTTTCCTTTTTGAAATAGCTGTCAATTAACAGATTTAGAGGCATTTTAGTTAGGAGTTGCAGTGTGTGAATCACATATGTTGCACTAAACACTGGATTTCACTGCACTGGAACTCACTGTGTCGGGCTGTATTACTTAGCTCAGTCACAACCTCATTCACAAAGTGGCCAACATTCCATCTTTTTTACGTATTTATCTACGTGATGGTGCAAAGTAAGTTGGTGAGAACCATTTATTTTAAATATCCCTGTAAAATATAGGGGAAACATTAACAATGTTAGGCAACAAAAAGATTTGGCGTTCTGGCCAGGGGGCAGCTCCTCCCTGTGCATGATCACTGCGATTGTTCTAATTAGAGCTTCAGTAAAATCACAAGTCCCTGAAGTCATGCAGGGTTGGGCCCGGTCAGTACTTGGATCGGAGACCACCTAGAAATACCAGTAGCTGTATGCTGTGGCCAACTGGAGAAGGAACTGGTGACTCAGTTTATCTGCCATGAATACCAAGTGTATCAGCATGGTATGTTACAGACCATGAGGTCGGGCACGACTGAACGACACAACGCACATACACAAATCGCAAGAGGTCTTTTCACTCTCTAGAGCAGCTATGGGCAAACTATTGCCATATGAGACCCCTTGATCTTCAAAATGTATATAAAATTGTACAAAATGGTTAACGCTCGGTTGGAGACAGATAGAGGAGGAATAACGAGAAGTAAAGGTGTAGACAGTAAGGGACCGCATTTTATATTACAAAATAAAGCTATTTGCTAGTTGTGGAGGGAGAAAAATTTACTTTATACTGAGGACGAAGGCCATTCTTTGCCAACCCTGTAAATAGGCTGATGGCCACAATGGATACCATTGAAGGCCATAGGTGGTCCTAGGGCCTCCTGTTTCTACTATCACTTTTAGTGGTTCATCTGCCACTGATGATTCCTCCAACACTGAAAGCATGCTAAACCTATATAATCATATAGGGGAGGGGATTTAGAAATTTAAATATCAATAAATTTTATGGATCAATTAACAACATTATATATATATATATATATATATATATATATATACATATATACATATATACACACACACACACACAAACACACACTAAGAAATTGACAGTCAAAAATGCCGGGATTTTTTTTTGTAAAGCTGGCAATGCTGTTTGCCATACAAATGTGAGGCTTTTGCTCCTCTGAGCACCTGCGTTGGTTTTATTTTCAAAGTCCCGAGTGCCTGGTGTTGTTAGTGTAAGTGTTACTGTTTTCGCCATCGTTTATTTTCTAAGTTCTGCGTGCCTGATGTTTCAGAGCCTCGTTTTCATCCTGTTTCAGAATTTTTACGTGTTTCGTCCTCCATTTTTTCCCCACGCTTAGCAGATTTCCGTTCAAAGAAAAAATCGCAAAATATGGCTCCAATTAGTTTGCAACTTCGCTCCCAGGCTTCCTGACTCTCCCCCTGTGATGTGTGTGTTCTTATTTTTTTTTTTTATTATTTTGGTTGAGTTTGAGTTACGCGTTTGAACCAACTGCGTGCCTTAACTGCTCGCCTCGCTTCGCAAGCCTCGAGTAGCAATGAGCGTCTTTGGCGCTTATTGCAGCCTAAAGTCCCACAAGGCTCGCAGTGCAATGAGCGTCTTTGGCGCTTATTGCAGCCTAAAGTCCCACAAGGCTCGCAGTGCAATGAGCGTCTTTGGCGCTTATTGCAGCCTAAGTCCCATGTGCCTCAACTGCTCGCCTCATGGGGCTCACCTTCGGCACTCAATGAAGCCTAAGTTGTGCATGAGTCAACGGCTCGCCTGCGCGAGGGATGCAAAAGCATGACCAACATCGGAAACATTCCCAACACTGACAAATTATATATATATATATATATATATATATATATATATATATATATATATATATATATATATATATATATATATATATATATATATATAAAACCCATTATTTTCTCAGGATTCTTTCATCTTTCCTTTTCATTTCGTCATCTTCATCCACACTTTTCTCAGCCCCTTCCTATTTCATTCTACATGTAGCTTCAGAAACATGTCTTGATTTTATCACTCATTATCACTTATTTAAAAGGTGCAATTCCATGACATTGGTAGAATCTGGAAATAGAAACAGGATTTATTCTGCACACACACACACACATTTCCATTTTTAATAAAATAATAATTAATTCACAGAAAAAATATATATAAAAAGATATGCTTATTAACTTTTATATTATATATTTTAGCCCAACTAGTGGCAATACAAACTAAAATTAGTCTACCTAATAATTTTGTCTCATTTAGAGATTTGTATACATGTATCAGTGGTTTTCTACAAAGATTATCAACATAGCCTTCAAAAGAGATATTTTCTCCACACCATTCAGTACAAATAATATATAATATTTCCATTGAGGAGGATGAAGCCAATTTGTTAACCTGATTAAAACATTTATATAAAACTTAATTGTATTGCCTGGAGCTTAATGTACTTGAAAGGATCACAATAAATTACAGACTTGTGTTTAGTTTGCCGTACTGATCCATTCTTTACCTCCCATGATTTCAAACTGGACAAACAGGGACACGTTTTCAAAAACAGATGGGCTATTGCTATTTTTTATTTTTATCAACGACAGAAGCTTGAGCAGCGCATCAAAATACTGGAGAAATATGCTTCAAATGTGAACACTGCTCTAAACACATATAAATACTCATAAAACAGACACACTCCTGGTATCTCTCTGTTGGAAAAAACAACTGGAGCAAGACCACAGAAAGAAACGATCATAGTCAGATGCTGTCCCAAAGTCAAAAAGTTGTACGGATATATATATATATATATATATATATATATATATATATATATATATATATATACACACACATATTGAAGAGTGAAGCAGCCGTGAATGTCCAGTAATTTAGTAATTAATATATATATATATATTTATATATATATATATATATATATATATATATATATATTAATTTGATACCTTTTGTATTGGACAAACGTCTTATTTATAATGACGAGCTTTCGAGAGGCTTAACCTCCCTTTATCAAGTCTCAAGCAATACTCTGGACAATATATACACACCTGCCACACAATTAACGGTTAATAACTCTCCCAATTAGGACCTACATTATTTAGCAAAAGCCTTCGTTATGTCTATGTGCTAGAGGCTATAATACAAAGAACTGGGCATCTGTACCCCATGATAAATATCCTGTTATACATTAAAAAAAGACATGGAAAATAAATTATATTAACTGAAGAAAACAAACACCAACAGATAGGCAGATAAAAAAAAACAACATTTGATCTTCCTTATATATATCCAAAGAGTTATGAGGAAGTGTACACAAGGACTCAAAGGCCACGGTATTTGTGTTTTCATATCCTAAAACCCAATATAAAAAAAGGACAATGTTGCAGATCAGACATCCATAAGGCTCACTGGCATCCGTTTCATTATCAGAACAGAGGAGGAGAAAATAACCCCACACTGTCTATATTTAACAACATTTTCTACACTATAGATCAACTATTTTTCATAAAAATTGTAATGTTTAAAATGTGTAGCCTATTGTTTGGCTACAACAGAAAACAGCAATTAGAATAATTTCACTTAGGAAAAAAAAAGAATTAGCTTAGACAAGAAAAAAAATGCACTTCAAATCAAAAAACTCCAAAAAACAACAGATTCAATTTACACACCTGACAAAGGGCCAACAATTTGTGGAATAAAAAATAAACCAAATTATTCATAATCACAAGTTAATGGCTTTACGAGTGCTACTGCATAAACTTTTGAACTATTACTCACCAACTGGGATGCAAAGAATGATGTCATGGGGGCATGACCACGTTTCTGTATTTCAGAAAAAGAAAAGCTAGCTTGTATGGGAAATAGGAGTTTAAGTCAGTCATGCACTATAATTATTAGTAAAACTGCACCCAGTAATTCTTACTTCAGCCTGTCTCTTGGCTACAATTATCCGAACATGCCAACGATCTTCCACTAATTGTTTCCTTTGTAATTAAACAAAGATCAGCAAGACAGGAGTAGGTGGCTTTACAAAGAATTAATTATACTATACAGTGAATAATTACTCTGCTATTTTTTTTTTTATAACAAATGACATTTATAGAAGGTATTGCTAGATCAGGAAAAAACATTATGTTTTTCAGAAATACACATAATCTTTTTCTAAAAATTCTAAATATATAAAAAAAAGAAACAGAGCAGAAAGCTTTTATTGATACGTAATCAGAGACATAATTTCAGGTACCAAAGACGTGTAATAATACATCCCTACACACACATAACAGTCAGATCCAACGTCACTAAGAGACTTGGTCCTTTGGGGACACCTCACTGGTGGCAAAATAGCAGCTGCACTCGGAGCTGTTATTTAGCAGTCCATTTAACATTATGATTGTGTTCTCTGGTTGTATTGTCTTATGTACTAATAAAATACCTCCTACATGTACACACATCCAGATTCACAAATTCATCCAGACCCCCATAGGACAGTACAATAGAAAATATTTGCAATTGGTTACTGTGCATTTTTGCATCACTTCTGCTCAAACTGTGAAGCTCTTGTTGAGTGTGGTGGTGATGGTTTGGGTGCCATGTCAATCTGGCTTCAACATGTAAGTTTGCAAGTTTTCAATCTTATGGACACTGGATTCTAAGCTCAAAGATAGGGCCCTCCATCCTTTGCAGTGTGTTAATACTGCTATTATTTTTGCCTTGAATCCATGTATAGCACTACGGAATATGTTGTCATGTTACAAATAAATAATGATAATAATATTAAATGTACCGTATTGGTCCGAATAGAAGCCGCACCTTTTTTCCGATTTTTGAGCTTGCAAGTTACGGGTGCGGCTTATATTCGAGACTGTAAAAAAATCATTGCTGATTTGCGAACTTTGCTTGTTACGTGTGCGGCTTCTATTCGCGAATGCAAAATCACTGCCGATTTGCGCGATTGCCAGTTAAGGGTGACGATTTTCGTGCTTTAGACTGCAGTATTGAATAGCGATTTACGGTTTTAGTGATTCTAACATCCTGTAAAGCCTGTAACCTGCAAAAAAAGCTACAGTGCTAATTAGAAAGCCTGTTTCTTGCAATGGCTGATCACTTTGAGAGTCTTTTTCCTCTCCAATTTTACGGGTGCAGCTTATATTTGAGTACTATCTTTTTTCTATTTTTTCCCTTTGAACTTTACGGGTGCGGCTTATATGCGGGTGCGGCTTATATTCGGACCAATATGGTAATCTAAAAGTTGTGAGGTATTTATTCATCTTTAAAAAAGTTAAAGTACATACATTACAAAATATATGACGTTTTTCTCAAACTAACATAAATAGATTCTGTATAAGCATAAGAGCATTACTTATGTATTTTTTATGTAGGATAAGCCTTTGCCAACGGACATATAGTCAAAGTAAAGACAGTCAGGAAAAAATGGCAATCCCTGTTGACCTGCTCTTTACTGCCCCTTTCTGCCTTGAAAAAGGAAGTGTTACTGTCATGACAGCTTCTATGCAGTAGCAGAGCCAGCAAAAATGAAGGTTTTCTCTGAATAAGTATTTATGCCCATTGGTTACATTGCTGCCAATGTTGTACTTTGTTACATACGTCACAAACATGTAAGGCTTAACTAAGACGAAAGTGCTAACCAGTTCCTGAATGTTAGACCATCTCTTCCTAATTCTGAAATGAAGATCCCACTTCTCTCCAATATGCCACTATTCTGCAGCTTTGAAAACACTTAGATGTGTACGTTTCAATTGCATGCTTTCTTAAGAGATAAATACTTATCACATAAGTGATTACTTACATGATTAGAGAAATATCTACAACAATATTGCAAACCCATTTGCAAATAAATAATAAAACATACCTTTGCTTTTATTACATTCAAAACCTCTTTAAAATACCAGTGTAAAGGACAGGCTTTCATGACTTTTGCATTACACTTTGGAAAACACCCTGGAAATGGCTGGAAGACTGCTGATCTTTAAACTGACTCCTCCTATCTTTTTTCATACTCTGGCACATTACCTCTTAAGCAGTTTGGTAGTTGGGCAGCTACAGAAAACTCTGTTGCAGACTTTGCCCCTGTTTGTAAAAGATGGGAGGAGCCCCGTGCTAAAGATGGTGGGGAAACAAGTAAATATATTTGATTTAAGTGTTAAACCAAAAACCTGTTTAAATAGTAAAAATCAGTATAAAGTCACAAAAATGACATAATTACAGTGACCCTTAAACTTAAAAAGGACAGAGTATGCAAAACAAGTCTCAAATTACACATTTAAAACAGCGTGCTTTAAACCCTTTTTTTTTTGTTTGCATGTAAATATGTTTTGAAAAATGTGTTTAAACTTCATTGAAATGAACAGTAAATACCTTTGTGTACACTGAAAATACAGTGGTATATAGGTTCTACTGTGAAACACCACAAAATACCCTCTTACAAATGCAACTAAGGATAAATGCTTTCCAGGAGTCTCTACATGCACACTAATAATTTTCCACTGAGATTTCAACATCTTCATTGGTGGCCAGAACTGTGCAGAAATAATGTTGCTTTAAAGCAGTGGTTCTCTACCTGTTTTGTCTTGGGACGCAGTTTAATTGATTAAAAGTTGTGTATAATCTATCAATCTATACCTAGGACTAATGGTGATGGTTTGTATTAAGTGTTAGTATCTCCTTATACCGGAGGATTAATAGGAATGGTGGTGGACCCTGAGACCTTATCTAACACTGGCTGTTGAGGACCACAGGTCTAAAGGATTACAGATATCAACCATATATGGCTTACACAATTGGTACTGCCGATTAAAATCTTTTGGTTCTGCCTATGTGCTGTATGTATCTCTAATACTAGCCAAAGAGTTGATCCATATTTTTGTCAATCTGGAAAGTTGCAGCAATCTTACAGGAAATGTCACTGCCAAAAGTAGGGCAGAAAATAGAATTACTTTACAAAGCATAAATACATATACAGGCGACAAAAATATCTAAAATTTAGTTACTAGGAGTCATTTTCTAGGAGCCTAGAAGGAAGTAATTCATAGAGATGCATTATATGTCGGAAAATGATTTGGGCACCTAAGATTTGTGCTGCTGGCTCCTACAATTTAGATAACTCAGCCTTTATTAAATCACATTTTTAGAGTGAGTGGCTTTGATAAAATGTATACCGGATAGAGAATACAGATGAAACGTCATACATTAGCACTACTAAAATAATTAGTTTTTAACCTGATTAGAATGAACTATTACAGCAAATTATTGCATTAGGTAACAAAAAATATACCGGTCCTCGAAAGTATTTCGGAAACTCCTTTTATAAGACGATATGAGGGTTTGAATGGAATGTAAATAACTGGAATGGTTCTAGAATATGTAGAACAATGCAGAGGAAAAGGCAGTTAAGACCTCAGATCCTGATTTCTGTTCCCCAGGGAAGACTTACATCATACAACAATACAGTTCTGGGACAAACCCACAAAGAATAAGAGACAGAAGTGTTCTTACACGTTCCCTGTGACAATGAACAACCAGACTTTCTATCAAGTGTTTGAGAGTCAATATATTATTTTTTTGCATTAAAACATAGGATCTTAAAAAGGGACAAGAAACACAAAGTTTTTGTGCATTCAAAAGAACATGCTTTAAACAATACAAAAGGATTTTTTTTTTGCATTGAAAATATAAAGCAAAAACCCTGTTTAAACTTTATTTAAACTAACAGGAATGCAGAAACAGCACAGTTTAGTTTTTAGTCTAATTGGCTGACAGTGGGCAAGTTCCAAAGAATAGTTAAGTCTGAATATGTTTTTGTGCTCTGGGACCTTCATTTAAAAAAAGAAAAAAAAACAGACACATTATCAAATACCCTTTTGCTGGTGCAATTAAGAAAAAAAATCTTTACGTGTCGCATTTCTGTCTAAATGCAACTAACATTTTCTAACATACATAAATACTGCTAAACCTATGATTTTAGATATAGAAAGGCCTGTTTATGCCTAGGCACACAAAGCTTAGACCTAAGGCAGCCTATTGTAAGGGGACGTAGGCTGCCTGAAGATGTTGATGCATTACCATAGATTAATGAGTGCACAGACACAGGAAACTCCTATTTGTAGTGCACCTAACTCTTTCTGGTATACATAAATACTTAGAAACCTATGGTTTTAAATATTACAAGAAGATAGGAGAAGTAATAACTGGAGTGTGGGTCATGGGTGATCTCAAGTAAGTGGGGCATATAAGTCTGAATGGGCCTAGGGCAGCATAAAACCAAAATACACCCATTGATTGCACAATAAAACATTTGTGGTTTGAGGGTACCATTAACTGGAATGGTTCAGCTTCACAAGTAGTACAGATCAGTAGAAACATCTTTCCAACTTATTCTCATTTAAGTTGATCTTTTGAAAAACAAACAAAAAAACTCACCGACAATGGCTGTTTTTTTACACACTCTTTAGGCTGTAGCTCCTCCCATTTTTACAAACTGTGACAAAGTGTGGATCACACACACACACACACACACACACACAGATCACAGCTTTGGGGGCAAAGTACAACCTTCATAATCTGCCACAGTTTGCAAAAAAGATTTCCATATTAAAGACTGTGAGAAAAAAAAGCTTATTAAATTGTAATGTTTATCCAAAAATATCAGCTTATTATTTACAATAACCTGAATAATTATATATATGGATTATAAACAGTGAACCATGGCAGTGGTTATTTATGTTTAATAAACTTTCATTGTATTTGCACAGGCAGATTAGCTCCACCCTCACTTAACCTGACTAATTGTCTAAAAATATTTCAACCCAATCAAGGACTGTACAGAAATTTGGACTTCACTGTACTGTGGAGAAGCCAAGCAGCTTTCTCAAGAATTTATAAGAGGAAGGAGAAGTAGCTTGTTCTTGACCACTTAAATGCCTATACACTATATGTAATGCAACAGATTACAAAGCTTTATAATAAAATAAAAAAAGCAATATTTAAAATAGTGTCCATCATGGAAAGCTTGGATGTTTAGCACTTAAAAAAATGACCTAACAAAATTGAAACTTTTAATGTGTGAAAGGGCCACTGGAGACTCTTTTAAAAAGGAGGCAAAATATTTTTAGAATGTACATTCTGGATTCTGCTGATCAAGTTCCTGAGGTGGGTGGAGACTTTGAATGCAGAGGAAGTGTCTATCTGTAGAATGGAAATGTGGCACCTAAAACTGCTAGTGTTTTTTAACAGAACTAATGGGAAGCTCATTAGAGCAATAACCCATTTAGCTCTCTACATGCGTTCCTGTGAGCTATGTGAAACAGCGCTAAACAGGGCATTTTATCACCATATCGCTCAGACAGCGCTATGGCAAAAATCAGAGATTGCTGAGCAGGGGTTTAAAGGGCTAAACGGGATTTGGCTCTGAAAAAACACGCTATTGTGAGGTTTAGCGCTAAGCAGGGAATTACTGAGAAAATTAGCACTATAGCGAATAAGAGCTCAAACGGGTAGCATTAAGTGGGGTATAGCATACAGAATCAGATGAGAAGAAAAACAAGTAATAAAGAATGGCATTTAAAAAATTCAAATTGTATTTAGTGGTATTTGATAAAGACAGTTCCATGTAGGCGAAATAAAAAAAAGAGACATGTTTGCTGTGTCTACACTATATATATCAAATGTTCTCCCAAAGTGGTAGTTACAGAAAATACAGGTCTATAAAACAAAAAGTATTTACTACTATAATACCAAGCTTCAAGGTTCTCTGCTGGAAACCACATTAAAAGCATTTTTCTCCAAATGCCAAAGCACTACAAGAAAAGCAGAGATATTAATACAGTTCTCACATTCTACTGGATTTGACTTCATACCCTGTAACAGTGAATACCCCTATAGTACAATGGCCACACTGTTCTCTCTCACACACATCTGTATAGCGTCTTTGTTTTACCCTATGCCCTAGAATACCGCCTTCTAGATTACCAAGCGGCAGAACAGATGTTTCAATAATCGCCCCTTCCAAGACATTAAAAGACTGAACAATTGCTCAGATATTTTTAAAATGTCGAACATCATCTGCAGGAAAACAGGATAATTTTGGAATGAATACATGGAAATATGTGACGCTAATTCCCCTCTTCTACCCTTTCCAAGCTATCTGACTCAAGTAATGTAATGTAATCAAGGCATTTAAAGTATCAAATCTCTTTAAGATTTGGCTGAAGTTATTGCAGAAAATAAACATAAACACACTTGCAATGAGTTATTAATAAAATGCATGTGTAAAATATTAGAGCTCCAAAAGTTAGCCATTTTAAGTATAACTTAATTACATCCTCCCTATCTGCTTCTACCCTTATTAGAAGTGAGTAATTAACTTTCACAGAGAAAGAGGTGATAAACCACAAGAGCATGCCCAGCTTAATTACAGATGAATATAGTCTAGGCTATTTTTATTTTATTTATACCATTTGTACATGTTCTTTCTTATTATAACATCTCCACTATGAGATGTAATAACTATAGATAAAATACAGTAGCAGGAATGGACAATATTTTCAGATTATTCATGGTAAAATACCTAACTTTCATTTGAATTATCTAATATTTCCACTTACATGTAGTTTACTAAGAACCAACTGCAATTTAATGTATTATTATGTGTACTTTATATAATTTGTACCTTACCAGTGTCCATTTAATTAATGCTCAGTTTATCTCAAATCATTTTTAAACTTAAATTAGTTCCATATGCCGGTGCAGCTCATTATATATGCACAAATGCATCAGAAAAACTTTTTTTTTTTTTTTTATTACACCTTTTCTTATTCCATATTTACAAGTTGGTCCCTTATGTTGTACATATTGGTTTGACTAGCACCAGTTAAACTACATTTCATCAGCTGTGTTTTTTCTATTTGTATATCCTAAATACAGATTTATGTGTTATTTAATTAGGTGTCAGGCAACAAGATATGTTTATAGGTCACAATTATATTAAGAAATACACAAAACATGAATATAACTGTCAGAGTATATAACTTAGCTGCATTTTCGATTGGTTTTAATTGGTTTGATTGGCTCTTGATCCAATCAGCCCAGCATATTAAGTGTCCATGACAAAAAAAAAAGTTCAAATGGCAGCTTCCACTCTCCTCAAACACGGAGGAGTAACAGACAGTCTTGGAAAGATTCATAACTTTTACATACATAGTTAATATTGTCTAAAAGTATTCTTTAATATAAAAGAAACTGCCATTAAGGTGGAACCTATACATAGAATTACCAAAAGGCTCCAATGTCAGATGTCAAATATTAGGAGGCTGTTGCTCCCTGGTTCCTCAGTTATTGAGATATATTTTAGTAAGGTTCAATAAAGATGGAAGGGATGGTTTTCCATTTTAGAAAGAAGAATATTTTTCCAACACTCATTTAATTGATTTATTTCCTAACGTTTCCTTATAAAAACAATTTCTTTCCCACTGTGTGGAAGCTGTAGAATATGCTAGAAACGTGTTTACAAGCGGTAGTAAAGGTATTTAACACGTTCAGTGTATACCCGGATGGCTTGTTACGGACACGTATATTAAAAGGGCATTTCAATATTTATTCAGCTTGCCATCCCATATAAAAAAGGAAGATTGAACAATAGCAGGATATCCTAAGGAAATCCCATCATGCACTGTGACTCATATAGGATACTTCAAAATAACAGCTGATGCTTCTATCTGATTGCTCATAAAAATACAGTTTGTACAAGGAGAGATTAAAATTCCTGTGTATATAAGTTCTCCCAGCTGCTCAGAGAATGCAATTCACAGCCCTAGTTTTAAATAGTGAGCAAAAAAAAAGCATGAATTTTATTATAGAAAAAAAAAAAAAAAACACTTACAGTATCAGTTTTACTTCTATATATCCTTTGGGGAAAATAAGTATATTTTTATTTTCTCTCCAGCACACCAGCTGCTTGTTTATGTCTGGTTAATGGCATCTGCAGAATTACAAGAAACAAGAAGTTTTGTTTCTGAACAGCAGACCTGTTGCAAAAATACATTATCTCAATCTCTGCAAATTATTTCCTTAGGAAAGTTTAAACTTTAGAGAAATTCTGACACACAAAAATATGTTCTACTTGAAATATATTTGTATCATTTACTATGTGCCTGCCCAACCTAATGGCCTGTGCAGAGGATGGTTACCAGGTTATGATGGTTCCTCCGCACTGCCATTAATACTCTTTGGACCTACAAAATAGTTTGTATTGTTCCATTAGTAAATGTAGGTGCTCAACTAAATTAGACAAAAAAAAGTATTTAAACCGTACCTGGATATCATTCGAGATAAAAAATAAAAAAAAAAGAGCATAAAACAACAAATACAAGTAGCCCTCATTTTACAACAGGATCTCATTCTTGAAGAACGGTTTACAAAACGAAACAATAAAAAATAAAAAAATTGGTATAAACAATTAACCTAATTATATATTGTAAGTCAATGGGAAGTCAATGAGTTATGTTCCAGGCCCCACTCAAGATTGACATCATTTGACATTCTACATAAAGCTCTGAAAATAATGTTATGAGTGTAAATATATAATTTTTATAAGTAAATTAAATGAAATACAGCCTGGCATAATGAAACTAAATGTAATTATATAAACAAAATTTAATTTGGCACGTTCATTTTGATATGTTTGAAGTCCAGATTGTAAGTGCCACGCTAAGGCCTCTGTATTGATCGTTTTGACAATGGCATTAAAAACAAGATCAGTAGGAAACTAACCTCCTCTACAGTGGCCTGAAATTCTGTGGCTGTCTCAGCATCTGCACTTGCCGCCTGGCTACATAATTTCATGCTGTGGCACTTCTTTCCAAGCTTTAAATTACATGAACTATCCCTTTCTACGTAAAAATGTAGCATCACCAACCTATTTTTTATTAGCTGCACTTCCCTTTCTAGATATGGTCAAATAACAGTACAAGCTAAACTGTTCACTGGAAGGTATGATCATGAGACTAAATCTCAAATATTTTGGCCAGATCATGAGAAGACAAGATGCCCATTTAATGATGGGAAAGATATTTTTTTTATTATAACAATCGTACAAAATACAAGACAAAAACAGGCACTAGAAGAAGGAGACAGCAGAGATGGATAGAGGAGGTAATTGAAGCAATGAATATGAGCTGGAGGAAACTCAGAGGGGCAGTGGCTTGCCGATGTGTTTGGTATGCTGCCTCTATAGGGCCGTGGCGAGCTGATCACGACAATGACTAAACATCATAAGAGGACAACCCATTCTCTAAGCAATGAGTTCACAAAAAAGGGTTTTACATTTTGTGTAGACATCCGAACATCTCCAATGTTTGGTGTCATCTAAACCTTCCCCTTCTCATCCATAACCAACAGGGATAAAATCCTCCCTCTACATTAAGTTCTAAATTTGAGTGCAAAATGAAGGCTGCACGCTCACCGCTTATCAACAGACCACAGATGTGCACCACTTACTAACCGTCTGTCCGTGTGTATCTAAATGTAAATATGAGTGTTTGTCAGTGAGTTTATCCTTGGGTTTCATTTTGGGTATAATTATGTGTGTCAGTCTTCTGATGTATTTCTTGTGCAGCTATACCAGTTTATGTGCAAGTATAAACACTAAGGTGTATCTGGATCTTGTATCATTGTCTAAGCTTGTGCTTATCTGTTCAATGTCTGTGCAAGTGCTGCTGGGAACTTGTGTAATTATCACAGGGTGTTACAGTAAGTAGGCGTCTGTAGTGATGTGATTAACGGAGTGTGTTAGATTTCTTAGTGAATATAAATATCTCCGGCATGTGTTGTATATCAGTATATTAGTGTCATAGTGTCAGATAGGTCAGAGCTCACTGTGTCTAAAGTAAGACTGCACAGGGATATAACTAAAGTTTACTTCAATAGAAACAATTCTCAGTGCCTCATATAATTTTTTCTTTTCTTGTAATGTGAATACAAAGGATCAGTGGCTCAGATACTGACGTATATTATATTATTTACTGAGACAGGTAAAAATCAGACTGCTCAATTGAATCCCAGACTGCATTTCTGGGAAGACAGAAGACAAGCGCCAGCATTTCAATCATTTTTTCTGCACAACTTATATTAAAGACACATGGAATTTTTTTTTCTTCTTTGCTTCCTCCTTAAGAGGGTATAATGTGCCACAGTGTGTTTTCTTTTTTCAAATAAAGGTCTAAAGGCAAATAATCTTATTCATATTTCTAACTGCTCTTTTGGGCTTGCCCTACATTAGCCAATGAGATCTACAGACTAAAGTATGCTCTCTGCATTTCCTGTTAGTTTCAGTGAACTTTAAACAGCTTTTTCTTAATATTTTTTTCATGCAAATAAACTACTTTTGGAATGTTTAAAAAAATATTACTTTAAATGTTTGAAACTCAATTATGTTCCATGTCCTTTTAGGCCAAAAGAGGTACATACTGCTATAGGTAATTATAAAACAGCTTTCATTTCCATTAGATGTGCATAATGTAATCCAGACACCATCACTACTTAAAAACCACAAAACATAAAAACTGATACAGAAATTAAGAATAAAACTGAAATATTCACCATCTGAGGCTTTATCAAAAGCAATTAAAAAAAGATTAGTAGTGTGGGTTAACAAAGAAGAGCATGCTCAGTTTAAAAACTTTAATAGTGTCTTAACAATGAAACAATTGAATTTCATTCTAACGTCATTATTACCATTTTTAACGGGCATGCATGTCTTCTTTATCACTCTCACTGCTAATCTTAATTGCCGTTGACAAGGCCATTAACTTAGCACAATGATGGGCAATCTATTGTTTTAAATCATGTTACCCAAAGCAATATGGTCAAAAATCACTCTAGGAAGGGAACTAATTGATAATAGAGGTAAAGATAACGAGGAGAAGTATTTAGGATCACAACTGGGTATGATTTGAGATTTTGAGAGACAGAATGGATTGTGTAATGTTAAAGAGGTGCATGCTCTCCTACTCTACAGGACAGGATGAGGGCAATATGGGAAGCGCCACATGCACCTATTGGCAAACACTACCTTAGAAAGCTAATTTTTCAGATAATTTATACATAAAATAACTAATTCTATATCAGTTTTAAGGCACTTTCACTCTGAATGTTTACAAGTTGCAAGTTTGTTCATTAATTTGTCATTGATTTTTTTCACTAAATAGCACCTTTTCTGTGTGACTTTGAGCCAGGCATATGTCCAAGAGCTCATTTTTTCCTTATACAGAAACTGTAACTTAAAAACAAAATCAAGTTAGGAGGGTGAGATTAAAGGAAACCGAATGGGGGGACACCGAGCAGAGTACACTATATATAGAATACAAACTCTTCCTCGGCATGCCACGAGAGCATGCTGAAGGTATGTCCCTCAACCTTGATAGGTTGGGGACAGGAGGAGCCTGAGGGGAAACACAGGGCTTGTGTCCAATGCAAACAGCCGGAGCAGGGGTGTTGGAAGGTGTATGTGGCACTCCGGCTTGCAAAGCCCCGTGAAGGAAGATGCAAGAGTCGGGGGAGATGGCATTCTTAATCTCCTGGAGCAATCGCCCTGGGACTTGACTTTGAGCCAGGTCTCTGGGCTAGTTCGGTTTATAGAGATTAAAAGTAAAATGGACCCTCCATATCTGTTGCTTTCTCGCTGTGTGGAAGGAAGATTGTGTACCTTTGCTTGCACGTATGTACAATTTGTCTGTGTGTGCATGAAGCAGCCTCTGCATATTCCATTTTTATTATCCTTTATTTGTAACACACCAACATATTGTGTAGAGCTATACAGGGGGTTATGTACACAGACATTACATTGACATTAGTGTAATGTGACAACACCTTTGATGGGATAGAATCTTGAGGTGAAGTGATGTGGTGTTACAGGTTGGTATGGCAACATTGCTGTTTGAACTCAGGGGAATGGGAATCCCTAGCATTAATACACAAACACCCACAGAAGAGAAGACCTAATTGTTGAATCCACTCATTGGCCAGCCCAGTTGGCTCCTCCTCTTGACATGTAACTTAAGGGAAACCATAATATTCTTAAAAAAATAAAATAGTTTTTTTTACCAGCCACGTCTATTAAAACATGGGAATTTCTAGGACGGCTAGACAGCTTCCCTAGGAGCAGTGGTGAAAAAAAAATGGACTGAGGAGATCAAGCAGAATTGTGTGGTTACATTGTGCGGTGTCTGTATGGCCTGGAGCCCACAAGGACAGAGGCAAATCCACACAGTTCAAGTTTACTGCAAAAGTGGACAATATACAAAAAAACAACTAAGAAAAAAAAAGCTAAGAAGCATGTTATAATGTTAAGGAATGTGAGTGGGTTCATAGAGAACTACTTTGGAAAGTAGACAGAGGGAGTTTTACATCCATGAAATATTACTCTTGATGACGTATTAGGGAATATTTGTTTTTTGAAAATTTGCACTAAATACAAATTTATTTTTTATTATTAAAGTTTAAAAAGGAACACTGTATTTTAGAAAAAGTGTGCAAAATATATAAAGCTAAACATTAGCCACTGTAAACATAAAATATTTTTTAGTGAAGGTTCTACATAAAAAGTTACATAGGGCCTCATTCTATTAGCGGCCGTAAATCGGCCGTAAGGCTGCGATTCCTTGCAGGGGTTCTGTTAACTCGCGATTCTATTATTCGGCCCCGCAAGGATCTCATCTTACGGCCGGCCGCATATCTTGGAACCGGCCGTAAGCGCAGAAATCTAAAAACGCAAAAATAAATTCAAGCCTGCACTGTACAGCTCTGTAAATGCTAGGGATCATATTGGGGGACATGAGGATTAAAAGTAACCCACTCTCAAGCTTGCACATCAGCCCAAACCCGAGTTCAAATTAACTGTTTATTTTCCGGCTGCGGCGTGGGCGGGTCTGAGGTGCTCCAAGCACTCTGGACTTTTTACATGGATATTTTACGGATATTAAAAATAAAATATTTTACGGATTTGAGTACAGGATAATTATGTGCTATTTTTTCTAACACCTAAAATCCCTTTATAGTCTTCTCAAAGTGCAGGATGGCTTTATTTGAGCTATTTTATGTGCTTAATTGGTGCTAGTGGGACCTCTTTCCTGCAAGTAAGCTGCGGCTCGCTTTTAGCCTTGCAGAGAGGTTTCCCGGAGCAATTGAATTGCAAATAGGAATTTCTTACGGCCGAAACTCTTGCGGCCGTTTTAGATCAAAGGCTTTCCTCGGCCGCAAGAGATAGCAAGTCACCGGCCGCAAGCCTGCCGGAGCCTCCGGCCGTAAGGGAATAGAATAGCCGAATAGCTTGCGGCCGGTCCTTGCGGCCCCGCAACGGCTGCGGCCGCTAATAGAATGAGGCCCATAGTAATTAAGGATGAAAAAAGACTTTCAGTCCATCAAGTTCAACCTTTTAAGATCTCCTCTGATCTGCATTAATTATTAATTAATCCAGAGGAAGGCAAACAGAAAAAAAACCCCAAGACTTTGAGCCAATCGTCTCAAAGAAAAAAAATCTTTGTCTCCAATTATCCATGATAACCCTGAATTTCCCTTTTTAATTATAAATAAATCCAGTCCCCTTTTAAAGTTATCTATCGAATCTGCTGTCACCACCTCCTCTGGTAGAGAATTCCACAGATTAAACACCCTTACTGTGAAGAACCCTTTTCTTTCTTTAAGGTGAAAACTTTTTACTTCTAACCTCAGGGGATGTCCTCTTGTCAGTTGAAAACCTCTTGGCACAAAAAGCTCCCTTGATAAATCTTTATACGGACCCTGGATGTATTTATACAAGGTAATCATATGTCCTCTTAGACGCCTTTTTTTTAGAGAAAATAAGTTTAATTTGGTTAGTCTTTCTTCATAACTTAGCCCCTGCATTCCCCTTATTAGTTTTGTTGCCCTCCTTTGTACCTTTTCCAGCTCTAAAATGTCCTTTTTATGAAGTGGTGCCCAAAATTGTACTCCATATTCCAAATGAGGGCATACTAGAGATTTGTATAGTGGCAGAATTATATTTGCTTCCCTTGCTTCTATACTCTTCTTAATACATGCTAATATTGTATTTGCTTTTGCAGCTGCTGCTTGGCTTTGAGCACTGTTACCTAGGTGGTTGTCCACAAGCACTCCCAAATCCCTTTCAATATCTGATACACCTAGATTTGCTCCATTAAGATTATAAATTCCATGGCTATTTTTCCTTCCCAGGTGCATAACTTTACATTTATTTGTATTAAATCTCATCTGACATTTAGATGCCCATTCCTCAATTTTATGTAAATCTCTTTGGAGGGAAAGCACATCACTATCTGATTTAATTACCTTGCACAACTTTGTGTCACCAGCGAAAATGGAGACACCACACTCCAATCCTACCTCTAAGTAATTAATAAATACATTGGATATAAAAAGTCTACACACCCCTGTTAAAATGTCAGGTTTCCGTGCTGTAAAAAAATGATAAAGATAAATCATTTCAGACCTTTTTCCACCTTTAATGTGACCTATAAACTGTACAACTCATTTGAAAAACAAACTGAAATCTTTTAGGTAGAGGGGAGAAAAAATATAAAAATCTAATAATATGGTTCCATAAGTATGCACACCCTTAAACTAATACTTTGTTGAAGCACCTTTTGATTTTATTACAGCACTCAGTCTTTTTGGGTATGAGTCTATCCGCATGGCACATTTGGACTTGGCAAGATTTGCTCACTCTTCTTTGCAAAAACACTCCAAATCTGTCAGATTGCGAGGGCATCTCCTGTGCACAGCCCTCTGCAGATCACCCCACAGATTTTAAATCCGATTCAGGTCTGGGCTCTGGCTGGGCCATTCCAAAACTTTAATCTTCTTGTGGTGAAGCCATTCCTTTGTTGATTTGGATGTATGCTTTGGGTCGTTGTCATGCTGAAAGATGAAGTTCCTCTTCATGTTCAGCTTTCTAGCAGAAGCCTGAAGGTTTTGTGCCAATATTGATTAGTATTTGGAACTGTTCATAATTCCCTCTATCTTAACTAAAGCCCCATTTCCAGCTGAAGAAAAATAGCCCCAAAGCATGATGCTGCCACCACCATGCTTCACTGTGGGTATGGTGTTCTTTTGGTGATGTGCAGTGTTGTTTTTGCGCCAAGCATATCTTTTGGAATTATGGCCAAAAAGTTCAACCTTGATTTCATCAGACCATAAAACCTTTTCCCACATGCTTTTGGGAGACTTCAGATGTGTTTTTGCTAAATGTAGCCTGGCTTGGATGTTTTTCTTTGTAAGAAAAGGCTTTCGTCTTGCCACTCTACCCCATAGCACAGACATATGAAGAATACGGGAGATTGTTGTCACATGTACCACACAGCCAGTACTTGCCAGATATTCCTGCAGCTACATTTTGGCTATCACTCCACACTGGTTTGTTATGACAAGGCTTCTGAAATTCTCCTACCACACTGGTGTTGTTATCAGTAGCTAACAACAGTATTATTAGTGGATTTATGTCTTGTGTTTGCTTCCAATGTATCAATAGAGTCGGTCTTAAGCAAAAGGAAGGCATTCACCAATCATGCAGAAATTAGGCATTGATAACAAGGTCAGACTGGTAGGAGGATCTCTTAATCCAAGCAACTAAAATATAGTAAATCTGAAGTATTTTTTCTATTATTATTTTTTTTAAACTGCTAGTTTGAAACTTTCAGATATATTGGTACTTTACTATCACAACTATAGCTCTCTGCTGTGACCATTACCTCTAACCCCACATCTTTCCTTCTGCCATATGGGATTGCATAGGATCATCCTATTATAATGTTTGTATTGTGTATATTTCCAGCAGGAAAGTGTTGCATGATGGCACTCGCACCCCACCCTGCTCCTGGTCACTCTCTTTCCTTCACATATTTCCTATACAATCAAATCTATTTATACGCCTGTCACCACACTAAGGCTCTTTATCACCTAAACACCCATTTATCTGCCGTCACGTGTGTTCATCACATATCTTAAAGAAGCTCTTCAGAGGAGGAATGTTTGGAGAAAGGCAGATAGGACAATACACTGCAGAGGACAGCACCCGCAGAATAAAGAAGAAAACATGCAGATATCACTCAAAAACAAATGATATTAAAGTTTTGTTGGCTAAAAATCTATGTACTTGAAATAAAGTGCAGTATTTGAACAACAAATGCAGAGAGCATACTTTAATCTGTAAATCTAATTGGCTGGAAAAGCAATTTCGCTTCTGAAGGAGTTTTTGTTCTCTGAGACCTTGGTTTGAAAAATAAAAACACACTGTGACACATTATTTAATATCCTCTGTCTGATGCAACAAAGAAAATAAATCTTTCCGTGGACATTTACCCATACTACGTGGCACATATAAATGCAGGACTATGCTACCCAGCAAACCCCTGTTGTATCTTGGTTATACTCTCCCACAACTTCAATCATTCTTACCCAAAATACGCCAACAGATGCCAACACTACAGAGGCAGCACTGTTTTGAGAAATGTTTCTCACAACTTTTTTCTTGGTCAAAAACATTTCTTGGGATGCAGTGCCAAGCTATGCCCCTTCATGTGTCTGGAAATATTCAGCACTGTGCAATGCAGTTATTTACTTGTATCCTGACAACAGAATGAACACATTGCTCTGCACCACGAGGGGAGACATTAAGCACATCACATACTTATGCAATTGTCTGACTGATGACAGCTTTAGAAATAAAAAATGTTTACAACTTCAAAGAGACAAGACATAGTCTTAGCAGTTGCCTGCGCCTCTATGAATCCTGGATTTAGGACCAATTAAATAGATACTGAAACATCAAGTTTACATTACTCCATTCTGAAGCCAAGAGTAACAATGCAACAATCCACCCTGAACTACGGTATATCATCTTGTTGATGGTTTTGATCAGTCATTTATCCACTGGCCCATATGGGATGAGCAAATACATTAAGAAAAAAATAAAAAAATTTAACATTTTGTAAACTCATGCAAAAAAATAAAATCTATTAATTAAGCTCCAAAATGTAGACTAATTCCAGTTCTCCTTTAACTTGCCAATCCATTGTTGGTATCTCAGCCAATCACAGGTGATATTGTGGATATTTTCTCTCCATGATCCATTCCAAATGGCTGAGAAGTTATTCTCACTGTAAAAAGAATTGGCTGGGGGATTATGAAACATTTGGACCTTACATGGCAGCTTTAGTATGATTTGATAACTTATCATGTTTTTTGTTTGTTTCAGAAGACTAATTCCTCATTGATCCATTTTTGTGATAATGGTTGCTTGTTCCACAGAGAACTGATCCACAGCCAGTAAATAAATGGATGGCACTACATTATATCTATACATAATATATCTGCCCAATGTATGATTAGGAGCCCATATACTAATGCTGGATTTAAAAGAAATATTTTTATGTCAGTGTGACAATTTTACTAGGTTAAAGACATGTCTCTTGTAAAATGAAATATCATAATATCAAATAGTCATGGAACTCCCAACCTTTTAGTATAGGTAGTGTACACTCACAACGGTGACAGCTTCCCACTAGTGAGACCTGTCCAAGTGTTATGTTGCTCTGTTGAGACAACTTTTTAAGTATTTAATACTTCCCACATTATTTAATAAAATGCATAAAGAACAACTAAAGAGGTCTTACTTCACTAGTGAGAAAACTCTTGTCAAACATAAACCATATACAACATACATGTTTGTGTTTAGTTATTCGGTCATGTCTGACTCTCTGTGACCCTATGGACCGCAGCATGACAGACACATCTTGTGTCTGGTTGTGCTTATCCATAAGGTTTACAAGGCAATCATAATGGGATGGGTTGCTATTTCCTTATACGGTGGACTGCGATTTGTCTGACCTATCTGCTATGACCTGCCCATCTTGGGTGACCCTACATGGTATAGCTCACAGCTTCATTGAGGTACACAAGCCCCTTCACCATGACAAGGTATCGATACAGAAGGGGATACTACATATGATAAACACTTTAATACCATTCTGGGCCTGATAAACAAAAATACTGTATTCAGACTGATTTCTAACACTGAAATACATTGATACACAACAATACACAATCTTTATTTAAAAAAAACAAAAGCACTCCAAAAATGCTTGATATACTAGGCTTTGTTCCACAGGAATTGGCGGGCGCCATACTGCTGGCTGTGTTAATATTACATTGATGTAACAGAGCGATTCCCCAGAAACATTATCTAACTTGGAAAGCAATAGTCAAAGAACATTTAATGTGATAGCAACAGAACAAGAATTGTAATAACACAGCACTGCCAAGAACAAAACCAGCCACTTAAATATGTACCAAAAAAATAGACCTTCCAGTCCATGCCATGTCTGCACCCACAGAACTGCCCATGTTAGGCTAATTATATATATATATATATATATATATATATATATATATATATATATAAATAAATAATAATAATACATATAACTATTAAACAATGCAATAGAAACAAACCTCTATGTCATACACACAAACTGTATCAAGGGATTTTGCAGAATTAAGGGACCACTTTACTGATTTTTTAAGTCAACACATCAGTCCATTTATATATACATAAAATCCAACATGATGGCCAAAATACAGAATAAAATTCCTCTTTAAATGGCGTTATGGCATCTATTCATACAGTTAGATTTTTATGGACGATATGAACCAATAGTCCCTTTTGCTCTTCCTATTTAGCTAAAAAGCTCATGCAAATGTAACATTTATTAGATTGTCTCTAATAGATTCTCTTCAGTTGTTTAGGCACCCTTGAATTCCCTCTATAACAGTTTCCCTACACTTGCACTGGAAGATTATTTCACTTGTCCACTATGCTTTTGTCTGAAGAAGCGCTTCCACAAATTAGCCATGAATTTCCCACTCTCCAGCCTCAGACATGGCCTCTTGTTCAAGTAATACTCTATATCTGCAAATGGTTTCCCTCTTGAACCTTTTTACATTTATTTACATAGGTTTGCAAATGGGACAATAAAAAATAAACTTGTAACTATGCTAAAAAACAAACAACTATTTATGGTAATTTATAAAGTAAAGCTGTAATCCATTCAGAGAACACTGAGAGCCATCTTGGCTTAATCCACTTGAACTTGTCTGATGGCTCGGTCGTGTCAAGGTAAAGAGATTGTCTATGCAGATACAGGTATGAAAGGTAAATAAAAAGCGCATTCCACTGTAAGGGGGTTTCCTCCTGCCTACTCCAAATATTTTTGAATTCCACAGGACTGAATCTTAAGACTGTGAGTATCAATTTACATGATTTTGGCTGTTAAGTTCTTCTCGGAAATCTGATTTAAGGCGATTGTATCATACATAAAGCCTAACTTAAAGGGTCAGTTCTGTGGATGAGAAATAACTTATTTTACTCTTAGGTGGGGCTAACCATTTTTAAACAGGTCACGGTCAAAAAGGTCACTTTCCTCCTAGAAGGAACCAACCCTTTACATCATTAAACATATCATTACATATTACCTAGCTGAGGTTCCAGGTATTGTATTTATGAATTGAGTTAAATAGGTAAAAAACTTTATTGGGACCTATACTGTTATGTGCACGCATGGGAAGCGCGCCACCGACGTCTCGATGTAGCTGTCTCTAAGTGGCCGGTAAGTGGTTAGGAGTTTTTGGGTTTGGTTTAGAGGGTTAGGGACAGTAAGTGGTGTAGGGGATTAGGAGGTTACTTTTAGGGGGTTAGACTAAGAGGGTTAGGAGGTTAGGGCCAGCAAGGGGTGTAGGTGATTAGGTTTAGGGCTGGCAAGGAGTGTAGAGGGTTAGGGTTGGGGGCTTAGGGAGTACATAGGGATGCAAGCAAACCCGGCACTAGGAGGCTTCCTGTGCCTTGCCTGCACATAACAGGATAGATCTCTTTATCGATTAAAGGTTACTTAAAAAATGCATTTTTTTTTTTACAATAAACTTTGAGTTTTCACCTGTCCATCAGCATTTCTGAGCCATACACCAAGTAATGCCTCATACATGTAGATCATCGCCAGTACTGGCTACTTATCCCTGCAGATCTTTACTTATTTGCAAAGTATAACTATGTGCAAATGAAAATACTGAGCATGTTCAGTCCACAGGGAGTAACTTATCAGCCTAATGACCCCCTAGGATTGAACATTCTTAGTCTACAAATGGTAAACTTCAATGTAAATGTACTGTAGGAAAATGCCTTTTTAATTTCATTCAATTGATAAAGTACTTGTTATTACCTACAGTTTTAAACTACACCATATTTCAACCCCCCACTATTTTCCTTTAAGTCACATCCCTCCTACACAAGCTGAGCCTGTAACATTCAATCAAATGATGATTGCCCTGCACCTTTTTACATTAGTAACTTGTCCATTTCATAAAATGTAGAGCTGACTATATTTAAAAGAACATGTGCATCACATAAGAGTATATTTTAATATGATTTTAGGTTGGTTCATGAGGAGACCATGTTTATTTATCTATGCTCATTCATAGGAATACCCTTTTTGAATTATTGGTATTGACAGATCAATGTGGGACAATTAGGGGCTCCCTCAAGTCAGGGTATTTACCCCAAAAGGGAAAATATCTAATTGGGAAGGATAGCAGGGCAGATTTGGAATGCAAATAACCAGACAGAATACAAAGTGGGGTGACTGTGATTTAAAGCAAGTATCCCATATTATTATTAGCAGCAGCACCACTGCTTGTGGAGTGAGAGAATAAGACCGCAAAGTGCATGTGACAGTCAGATAGGGACCCCATAGAGGGAGCTCTGAATGGGGGCACACAGGAGGGATCGTGCAATCAAGGGAGATATTAATACCAGCTCGCAGTATGGATACACAGATAAGAAAATGTCACTGAATGAATTAAAAATATAAGACATTAAGGTGTTAAAATCCAAAGACTTTCAAGGACGAATGCCAGCACCCCCCTAAAGTCCCCCCAACACACAGCACTTCACAGCCTCTCTTACCTGCAGCCTACCCGGCTCACCACTGCTCAAGGCAGTACAGCACAGACAGCAACAGGACTGACAGCTCCGCCCACCAATCAGGGGAGGTTACTTCTCAGCCTCCTCCAATCACAAGCCACTGTGGTGGGGTTCTGGGCTGGGTGAAGTATGCTCAGTGTGGGAGGCTGCAGTCAGTGTGTGGGGCGACGGCAGGGAGTGGGAGTAGTTGGTTCAGGTTCATTAAAGCGTGCGAAACTGGAGAGTAATATGAGGAGGGGGTGAAGCTGAGTATGTCTGATTAAATATGGGAAAATATGAGCACTGACAGTCATTTAAGACAATGTGCCATATATACTAAAGGGTGAAGTGCTGTTGTCGTTCAGTCGTGTACGACTCTCTGTGTCCCTATGGACCGCAGCACCTGTGACACATCTATCATTATGTCTCTGGTTGTGCTTGTTCATAAGGTTATCTTGGCAGAGATACTGGAGTAAGTTGCCAGTTCCTTCTCCAGTAGAGTGCAATTTGTCTGACCATCTCTGCTATGACCTGCCCATCTTGGGTGACCCAACATGGCCTCACAGCTTCATTGAGGTGCACAAGCACATTCACCACAACAAGAAGCGATCCAGAAGGGTGAAGTGTTGCAGAGATTTAGTCAAATTCCTGTATGGAACTCTGCAATAGATCATGGGCACACTGATTTCAAGCTGCACATAAACTCTTTTCACAAATTAAATTGTATTTCTGTATGCTACAGCCATGGCTGGATTAACCATTAGGCCAGCTAGGCAGACGCCCTGGGGCTCTTCCTTGTGAGGGGTGCTACCTTTTAAAAAAAAAAATGGTTCCTGGCTTAAAAAAACAAAATGCTGCAGTTTATAGACTGACTACTAGGGGGTAACCACCTAGAACAAGAGAGTTACAACAGGAAAATGAACTTACATGCACAGAAAAGGCAAAAATGGGTCCATGCATACCTTGCGTACTTACTCGCAGGGGCTCCTCCACTTCACTGCCTAGGGGCTCCAACAAGGTAGATACAGCCCTGGCTACAGCTTAATGTCTTATTAAATGGATACTGATTTATTACAGTACTGATTTGCATGTAAATAAATTGTAGACATCAGCTTTATATTCAGCAGCACCTCATCTCTAACTATGATTATAAAGCTGATATCAGTATTTATAATGGTAAATAAATACCTCCGATGAAAACAAAAAGTCCCAACAGTTACTTAAAAGGACCTGGAACACAGTTCTTTTTTATGCATGTAAAGGAACGTCCTTTATACATTAACAAAGTTATGTTTTGCATGAAAAATATTAAATAGAATTTTACTAAACTTCGCTACACTAATAGGGAGTGCACAGAGCATTTGTACATTTATAGGTTTCATTGGCAGACAAGTATGACTTATATACCAATATACCTGCTCACTGGCTGTCAGAGGCAAGCCTCCAGAACATTTAAAGAATCGCATTATTTTTTCTGCTTTGACAGCATTAATTTAAAAAAAAACTGAAAAAAAAACAGTGGTACATTATCAAATACCCCCTTTCAGATAAAACAAAGAAAAAAATGCAATGTCCCTTTAAATTTACAAAGCACAGAACCATAGGTCTACGAAATAAAAACTGAGGTATGTTTTATTAGACCCTCTATTTATGCATAATGTGTCATTGTTTAAGTTTGTTTACAAAGATGCTTTCGTCCTTTTCTATTTCGACGCGGCTTCCCATCTGAACACTAGGGTGTGTGGCTGCTGCTGCCAAAGAACTATTCTATCCTCCGATCTGGCTCATAAGGCACGCGAACAGAAGAAGCCTTAAGCTATCAAAGGTACGCCCGCGGCCCTGGGGGGCGGATGCCCGCACCGAACATAGCGATGGCCTCCATGTCGTCTCAGCGCCGTCAAGATGCGACATATTGGAGGATGGAATAGTTCTTTGCCTGCAGTACATTTTTTGCACCACCAGGTGGTGCTGTGGCAGAACCACACACCCCAGTGTTTTGACGGTATGCGGCATCGAAATAGACTAGATCCGATGCTTTGATCACACTTCATACATAGGTCACTCAGAGTGTGAGTGGTGGGCAGGACACCCCATAGGGCTTAGATATAATTATGGGAATCTGGAAGCAAAAACACAAGAAGTAGCTACAAGTAAGAATAATCAGTGTCTTTCAGACTGATCCTTTAAGACAGAAGTCTTCAACTTTCTAATAAGGACTACTTCTGATCAGGGGCAATGTTACAGGATATGTGACTAGACTGAAATAACTAAACTGTTTGCACCTCTTAGGATATTAGACCTTAACAGCTTAATTAAATTGAGATTTGGACTATTGAATAGGGCTCTATATAAGCACACAGCATATTTTTTTACAGAAGTTTTTAGTTAGTGAAGACCTTGCTTTTGGATAGAAGTTCACTAACTAAAAACTTCTGTAAAACAAATATGCTATGTGCTTATATAGAGCCCTATTCAATTAGCTGAATCACAATTTAATAAGGCTGTTAGATTGTAATGTTGCAAGTTTTCAATCTTTATTGACAAGCAGCTAGACAGCAGCAAAACTCAACTAGTTCCTGGCCAGACACACAACACTGGACACCAGGAACACCAATCACTGAGGAAGCTGCGACAAAGAGCAGCGAGACGCGTTTGATCTACCATTTACATACATACACATTTTTAGGGTACTTTCACACTGATAAACATTGAGACCTATTGTATTTTATGACATCACGGTTTATATTGTTTTTTTTACCAATTTTTACCTTTTAGTTGTACCTATATTTTTTAGGATATTTTGACCAATTCCTACACTGGCCAGTATGTTTTTTATGGCATAATAAAAGTATATATTTTCAAGGAATTGAGTGTGTGTGTATCTTTCCATTAGACTTAGATTTAGATCACATAGACACACATGAACATATACACATATATATACTGTAGAATCATTGGTACATACTCTTATATAAAGATATACAGAAATTGGAGTTTTTTTGTCAGTATACCTGACACCTCACAGAGGTAATTTCAAGTACACCTCATAGATCATAGAAACACACTGTATATTGGGGTGCACTACGAAAACCATGAAGAGGTCTTGAAACATCCCTTCTGACACCTACCTGTGAGAGACAATCACATCCAGCTTTTAAATACCTCACATTCTGAAGGTCACCAAAGGTGAGAGACAACTCCGTAGAAGTACATTGTCTAATACTACAAAGAGGCACAAAGTAATCTGCACTAGGAATATCTATTGCACTATCTCCCCCTCCCTTCTTTCTTATAAGTTTTCAATCTTGCATGGAGCTTTGGGGAAAGCACTATGGTCACTGGATTCTAAGCTCAAAGACACGGCCCTCCATCTTTGTAATGTGGTAATATTGTTTTGCCTTGATCACAACTTATTTATTGCCCTACGGAATATGTTGTAACGTTACTAATAGACCTAATATAAGCCGGAGGGTCCATGAGGGGCCACAAGCAGGCTGAGGGAGGCTGCAGAAGTCATGAGGGGCCACAAGTGGTCCGCGGGGGCTGTAAGGGCCTGCGGGGGGCACAGTGGGGGGGCCACAGTGGGCCATAAAGGGCTGCAGGGGACCCATGGGAGGTCCGCAGGGGGCATAAGAGGCCGTAGGGGCCATGGGTGGCCCCTGGGCCACAGTGGGCAATAAGGGGCTGCAGGGGATCCACGGGAGGTCCATGGGGCCATAAAGGGCTGTGGGAGTCACTGGTCCGACAGGGGGCCCCTGGAGCCTGTGAGGGGCCACAGTGGGCCGTAAGGGGCCACAGAGGACCCATGGGGGCCGCAAGGGACCTGTGGGGGCCACAGGAGACCCACGGGTGCCACTTAAGATCCAACGGAGGCACAGGGGATCCGCGGGGGGGGGGGGGCACAGAAGACCCACAGGGTGCCGCAAGGGCCTGTCTGGGCCACATGGGACCCCTCAGAGGTCAGGGACCTCTGTGGCTTGCACCGGCAGTAGTTTTCTTTGCTGCATCGTATAGAAGGTATTTGATGATGAGTCACAGTTTGTTTCTCTATTTTTTCTATTAAAGGTTTCAGAGCACATACACATATCAACTTTAACTGCTTTTGGGGCTTGTCCTTTGCCAGCCAATGAGAGCTACACACATATGTGCGATGCAGAACTTCCTTTTTTGTTTCAATGAAGTTTAAACAGGTTTTACTTAATCTTTTTTTCATGCAAAAACACTTTTATAATTTTTCAAACATAGTTCATAGTAATTGGGGTTGAAAAAATACTTTTAGTCCATCAAGTTCAACCGTTTTAGATCTCCTGTGATCAGCAATGTGCAGATGTATTGTTAATTGATCCAGAGGAAGTCAAAGAGGAAAAAAAAAACAGTGAAACTTTGCCAATCGTCTCAAAAGGGGGAAAAATATAAATTTCCTTTCTGACCCCAGATACTGGCAATTGGACTCCTCCCTGGATCAATACTCCCTCTCTCCCACCCTGAATGCTCTTTTTATTTAACAATATATCCAGTCCCTTTTTAAAGTTATCTATCGAATCCGCTGTCACCGCCTCCTTTGGTAGACCACCCTTACTGTGAAGAACCGTTTTCTTTCTTTAAGGTGACTCTTTTTACTTTTAATCTCAAAGGATGTATCCTTGTCAGTTGAAAACCTCTTGGCACAAAAAGCTCCCTTGACAAAGCTTTATACTGACCCTGGATGTATTTATATAAGGTAATCATATCTCCTCTCAGATGCCTTTTTTCTAGAGAAAATGTGTTTAATTTGGTTAGTCTTTCTTCATAACTTAGCCCCTCCATTCCCCTTATTAGTTTTGTTGCCCTCCTCTGTACCTTTTCCAGCTCTAAAATGTCCTTTTTATGGAGTGGTGCCCAAAATTGTACTCCATATTCCAAATGAGGGCGTACTAGGGATTTGTATAGTGGCAGAATTATATTTGCTTCCCTGGCTTCTATACCCTTCTTAATACATGCTAATATTTTATTTTCCTTTGCAGATGCTGCTTGGCTTTGATCACTGTTACCTAGGTGGTTGTCCACAAGTACTCCCAAATGCATTTCAATATCTGATACCCCTAGATTTGCTCCATTAAGAATATAAATTGTATGGCTATTTTTCCTTCCCAGATTCATAGTTTTACATTTATTCTCAGCCATTTAGATGTCCATTTCTCTAATGTATGTAAATCCCTTTGGAGGGAAAGTACATCATTATCTGATTTAATTAACCTTGGACAACTCAGTGTAATCAGCAAAAATGGAAACAATACTTTCCAATCCTACCTCTAAGTCATTAATAAATATGTTAAAAAGGAGAGGACCTAATACTGAACCCTGAGGAACCCCACTTACCACATTAGTCCAATCTGTGTATGCTCTCAATCCATGATCAGATATTTACTACAATGCCTGTATCCCTTAGTTTGCACAATAGTCTGCCAATGTGACACTGTATCAAAAGCCTCTGCAAAATCCAAAAAGACTACATCAACTGAGTTGCCTTGATCCAAGTTCCTACAAAACTCTGCATAGAAACTAATTAGGTTTGTTTGACATGACCTATCCCTCATAAATCCATGTTGATTCCTACTTATAATCTTTAAATAGACATATTCTTGGACAACTTAGTGTCATCAGCAAAAATGGAAACAATACTTTCCAATCCTACTTCTAAGTCATTAATAAATATGTTAAAAAGGAGAGGACCTAATATTGAACCCTGAGGAACCCCACTTACCACATTAGTCAAATCTGTGTATGCTCTCAATCCATGATCAGATATTTACTACAATGCCTATATCCCTTAGTTTGCACAATAGTCTGCCACATGAAACTGTATCAAAAGCCTCTGCAAAATCCAAAAAGACTACATCAACTGAGTTGCCTTGATCCAAGTTCCTACTAAACTCTGCATAGAAACTAATTAGGTTTGTTTGACATGACCTATCCCTCATAAATCCATGTTGATTCCTACTTATATTCTTTAAATAGACATATTCTTGTATACTATCCCTTATAATCATTCTAAAAGCTTTCCCACTACAGAAGTGAGACTTACATGAATATAATTTCCTAGTAGCAACCCTGTGTTGAGTGAATCTTGAAAAATTAGATATAGTTGGTTGTGCTATTACGGAGTCCAGTTCCCTCAGTACCCTTGGATGTATTCCATCAGGACCTGGGGCATTACTGACATTTTTTTTATTTCAATCTCATTTGGATTTCTTCCTGCGTTAACCAATTATTAGGTGAAGGTAGTGTAGCCCCATTATGTTGCAGTGTCCCCACCACTGGTACCTCCCCTTTTCTATTGAATACTGTTGTGTTCCATGTCCCTTTAAGGATATTTAAGACTCACAATGACCCATAGGAGTTCTCTCACAATGTTTTAGGAATGGGTGATTAGGTTAGCTATGTAGGATTTGTTGTGCCACTGTGGCACTCGTAATTGTTTTTTCAGGGATTAGCAAAGGCCCCAAGACTCCCAAAGAGGGAGGATATGTAGGCTTAAAGGGCCACTGATATATTATAATTATACAGTGCCTTGCAAAAGTATTCACCCCCCTTGGCATTTTTCATGTTTTGTTGCCTCACAACCTGGAATTAACGTGGATAGTTTGAGGATTTGCATCATTTAATTTAGAGAACATGCCCACAACTTTGAAGATGTTTTTTTTTTTTATTCAGAAGCAAACAACAAATAGGACAAAATAACTCCCCCGGATTTGCTCTAGCTCCCTTCTTAAATATAGGTATCACCTCTGCTTTTCGCAAATCATCTGGTAAAGACCCTGTGTTGAGTGAATCTTGAAAATTGTGATGTAATGGATTGGCTATTACAGAGCCCAGTTCTCTCAGTACCCTTGGATGAATTCCATCAGGACCTACAGTGCCTTGCAAAAGTATTCACCCCCCTTGGTAATTTTCGTGTTTTGTTGCCTAACAACCTGGAATTAACATGGATTGTTTGAGGATTTGCAACATTTAATTTACAGAACATTCCCACAACTTTGAAGATGTTTTGTTTTTACAACAAATAGGACAAAATAACAGAAAAAGTCAACATGCATAACTATTCACCCTCCTAGTCAATACTTTGTAGAGCCACCTTTTGCGGCAATCACAGCTCCAAGTCTCTTTGGATAAGTCTCTATGAGCTTGCCACATCTTACCACTGGGATTTTTGCCCATTCCTCCTTGCATGCTCCAGCATTTTCAAGTTGGATGGTTTCGCTTGTGAACAGCAATCTTTAAGTCTGACCACAGATTTTCTATTGGATTGAGTTTGGGCTTTGACTAGGCCATTCCAACACATTTACATGTTTCCCCTTAACCACTCAAGTGTTTGCTTTAGCAGTGTGTTTGGGTCATTGTCCTGCTGGAAGGTGAACCTCCGTCCTAGCCTCAAATCACGCACAGAGTGGTACAGGTTTTGCTCAAGAATATCCCTGTATTTAGCACCATCCATCTTTCCCTCAACTCTGACCAGTTTCCCAGTCCCGGTTGCTGAAAAACATTACCACAGCATGATGCTGCCACCGCCATGTTTCTCTGTGGGGATGGTGATCTTTCGGTGATGTGATTTGTTGGGTTTGCGCCAGACATAGAGTTTTCTTTGAGGGCTGAAAAGTTCAATTTTAGTCTCATCAGACAAGAGCACCTTTCTCCATACATTTTGGAAGTCTCCCACATGCCTTTTCGCAAACTCAAAACGTGCCATTTTGTTTTTTGCTGAATGAAATGGTCATAAAGCCCAACTCTATGGAGCGTACGGCTTATTGTCGTCCTATGTACAGATACTCCAGTCTCTTCTGTGGAACTCTACAGCACCTCCAGGGTTACCTTAGGTCTCTGTGCTGCCTCTCTGATTAATGCCCTCCTTGCCCGGTCCGTGAGTTTTGGTGGGCGGCCGTCTCTTGGCAGGTTTGCTGTTCTGCCATGTTCTTTCCATTTGGTTATGATAGATTCTGGGGATCATCAAATATTTGGATATTTTTTTATAACCTAATCCCGACTTGTACTTCTCCACAACATTTTTTCCCTTACTTGTTTACAGAGTTCCTTGGTCTTCATGGCAGTGTTTGGTTAGGGGTGACTCTTGCTTAGGTGTTGCAGCCTCTGGGGCCTTTCAAAAACGGTGTGTATATGTAATGACAGATCATGTGACAATTAAATTGCACACAGGTGGACATCATTTCACTAATTATGTGACTTCTGAAGGCAATTGGTTACACTAGAGCTTTTTATGGTCTTCATAACAAAGGGGTTGAATACATACGCACATGCCAATTTTCTGTTTTCTATTTCTAACAAAATAGTTTTATGTATATATTTTTCCTGTTTCACTTCATCAACTTAGACTATTGTGTTCTGATCCATCACATAAAATTCAGATTAACAAAACATTGAACTTAAGGCTGCAATGTAACAAAATAGGTAAAACGTCAAGGGGGGTGAATACTTTTGCAAGGCACTGTAGTATTCTCTTTTTCAAGAACTTGACTTTATAATGTGCAAAATATATTTGCAATGTTTAAAATAAATAAATAAAGCCTTTGATGTTTAACAATTGTATTCCATTTTCTTTTAATGTTGACATTTTGTCTTTGTTGCTAAAAGTATTAGATACTGTGGATTCAGATAAGATCTCAGATAAGTTCTGTTGACAAATGTTATCTAAATAGCACTCTTCACAATAGATCTCTATTTAATAAGTCCACATATGATAAACCTTCAAGCTACAAACACTCTCAAATTAAATCCGCCATGACAGATGAGTCTGTCAAAAATATGGTTTTATCTAAAAAAAATGATGTTCCTGTGTTGCAGCGTAGCTAATGTTAGTTGGTTACAAACATGTAAAGTTTTAATGACGCTTAAACATGTTTTATGCAGATCAAAAAGGGCCTTTTGATTCTTATCTGCTGCCAAATCTACATTTCTATGACAGGCATCTATTCTGATGCATGTAGTCAACAGGTTGCAGGAATCTAGCCCCAGTGTTTCCCCTTGGTCTCCTAGAGGAAGTTTACTTTATTGTTATCATGCACCACACCCAATCCTCCATCTCTGCCAGTTCCCTTATCGCCTTACTTGTATTCATGAGGAAGATCAGGTACAACTGGAGCCAGGTACTACTTACCCGCGCAGTTCATATATTAGTTCAATTAGTTCCCGCAGGAAATTTGGTGTGCAGCCAAAGAATTAAGTGGATTGGGAGTGGTCCTATTAACAGGGCAATAGGTATATGTACCAAGGACCAGCACGTCTAGGGATGCACTGCATGCTACAGTGAATTAAACAAAATGTTATTGAAGTGCTACATTTTTTCTATATGGGCTCTTAAATATAAAAACTTGATACTGGGCAAAATGGTTTAGAAAGCAAGAAATAAAAAACACAACATTTACAATTGTAACTTTTATTCTTTACTGCATGGATCCATCTTCTTTTCTTAGCTGATTCTCTCTGATATTTTCATAGGACGGAGATTCCTTATAATCCAACAAGCTTTCCATTAGTCTTGATCAATGCACAGGCGGCATTAACCGCCACTTGCCCACAGTGCAGACAGACACATCTTCTCTACATTCAAAATGTCTTCCTACCTCAGGAAGTTGATCAGCAGAAGCCAGCATGGTAGATTCCACTGCAGCCTACAAAAGGTAATTCATTACCACTCTCCACTAGAAAAAAACTTCAAGGTTGTGAAATGAGTAACATTAGCAGCCATAATCATAATGTCATTTTTATAGAACATCTTAATTTTAGCAGACTCTGCTTATGCATAGCATGTTCCATGTTGTCTGTCTTTAGCACTTCATGTTAGCTTGAAGCCTGCGGGTTAACCTTTCTCTTTAGTGGCTGGGGATGGAGAGGAAATGGGGAATTCTTATGTTATTGGAGCTTGAGTGCAGCTTTTAGTATTTTACACCTAACACCTTCTCTTGCATTTGCTCAGAAGCAATCAGGTGCAAGGTAAACTGTAAGCCCAGCTTCTGCAAATATATAAAAGCCCCTCTCACTCACGTAGCCTTCACCATAGATGTCCCTAAGGGGGAAATAACACAATATTTTTCATAACTAAACTCTAACCTTATGACCTTTACCCTTCCTCGCCGTGCTCTTTGTCAGAGTCACATTTATATGTGTCAAAAAGGAGTCATCAAGTATAAAGCAGACTAAAGCGGGCCCCACTATCAGTGCATGGGTTAAAGGCAAATAGTCAATTTCAAGTACTCAGAAAGTATTTCTGTTGGCTTTGTCATGAACCCATGAGTGAGCTGCCATGGCAACCTAATGTTCCTTTCCTGTGAAATGAGGAATTTCAAAAGAGTCTCAAATTGCCTAATATTTACTTTTAAGCCTAAATACCACCAGCTATAACACATGTGCAGCCACCTCTGGAAACCACCTTAACAATGAAAGTAGTAGTATTGTGTCCCAGGGTAATAACAGTGACCTCTTAAACATATCACTGTCATTAGTACACACTGGTCCAAATAGGGACTGAGCCCTTAAACATATCACTATCATTAGTACACACTGATCCAAATAGGGACTGAGCCCATAAACATATCACTGTCATTAGTACATACTGGTCCAAGGAGGGACTGAGCCTTGCAAAAGTATTCACCCCCTTGACTTTTTTGTTACATTACAGCCTTAAGTTCAATGTTTTGCTAATCTGAATATTATGTGATGGATCAGAACACAATAGTCTAAATTGGTGAAGTGAAATGAGAAAAATATATACATAAAACTATTTTTTAGAAATAGAAAACAGAAAATTGGCATGTGTGTATGTATTCACCCCCTTTGTAATGAAGACCATAAAAAGCTCTGGTGCAGCCAATTACCTTCAGAAGTCACATAATTAGTGAAATGGTCTCCAACTGTGTGCAACTCTAAGTGTCACATGACCTGTCATTACATGTACACACCCTTTTTGAAGGCCACAGAGGCTGCAACACCTAAGCAAGAGGCACCACTAACCAAACACTGCCATGAAGACCAAGGAACTCTCCATACAAGTAAGGGACAATGTTGTTGAGAAGTACAAGTCAGGGTTAGGTTATAAAAAAATATCCAAATCTTTGATGATCACCAGGAGCACCATCAAATCTATCATAACCAAATGGAAAGAACATGGCACAACAGCAAACCTGCCAAGAGACGGATGCCCACCAAAACTCACGGACTGGGCAAGGAGGGCATTAATCAGAGGGTCACACAGAGACCTAAGGTAACCCTGGAGGAGCTGCAGAGTTCCACAGCAGAGACTGGAGTATCTGTACATAGGACGACAATAAGCTGTGCGCTCCATAGAGTTGGGCTTTAAGGTAGAGTGGCCAGAAGAAAGCCATTACTTTCAGCAAAAAACAAAATGGCATGTTTTGAGTTTGCGAAAAGGCATGTGGGAGACTCCCAAAATGTATGGAGGAAGGTGCTCTGGTCTGATGAGACTAAAATTGAACTTTTCGGCCATCAAAGAAAATGCTATGTCTGGCGCAAACCCAACACATCACATCACCCAAAGAACACCATCCCCACAGTTAAACATGGTGGTGGCAACATCATGCTGTTTTTCAGCAGCCGAGACTGGGAAAGTGGGCAGCGTTGAGGGAAAGATAATTGGTGCTAAATACAGGGATATTCTTGAGCAACACCTGTACCACTCTGTGCGTGATTTGAGGCTAGGACAGAGGTTCACCTTCTAGCAGAACAATGACCCCAAACGCACTGCTGAAGTGGTTTAAGGGGGAACATGTAAATGTGTTGGAATGGCCTAGTCAAAGCCCAGACCTCAATTCAATAGAAAATCTGTGGTCAAACTTAAAGATTGCTGTTCACAAGCGCAAACCATCCAACTTGAAGATGCTGGAGCAGTTTTGCAAGGAGGAATGGGCAAAAATCCCAGTTGTAAGATGTGGCAAGCTCTTAGAGACTTATCCAAAGAGACTTGGAGCTGTGATTGCTGCAAAAGGTGGCTCTACAAAGTATTGACTTTAGGGGGGTGAATAGTTATGCACATTGACCTATTCTGTTATTTTGTCCTATTTGTTGTTTGCTTCCCAATAAAATAAACATCTTCAAAGTTATGGGCATGTTCTGTAAATTAAATGATGCAAATCCTCTAATAATCCATATTAATTCCAGGTTGTGAGGCAACAAAACACGAAAAATGCAAAGGGGGGTGAATACTTTATTAAGGCACTGTATGTGTATCTTTGAAATATTGAGCTTTCCATTGGAGAGAATGAGAGACTTGGCAGATGCATCTGCCACCTTTCCATTGTGTAGATACAAACTCCTGCAGACTTGAAACATAGAAGCTCAGAAACTTAAACAGTTTGAAAAAATATTTTTATGACTTACATATGTGCCAGTGTTATTAGTTTGTCTCAAACTTCACAGACAGGAGTAGGTATTTCCAAACAATAGTTGTCACCTACAAATGTCATGGACTTGATTGACATCTCTTACACCCATGGACACAGATTCCCCCAGTGTACACAAAGATTGCAAATCTTCCAATGCATCCTCTATAAACCATCCATATTTGCCTCACAAAGCATGTGAAATGAGTGGTTGTGAATTGCAAAACCGCATTATATGACCAGTCTAGCTAATGCTAAATCCTGCCTTAGCCTTTTGCTGGTGATTGGTTGATTGCTTATCAAAGAACCAAAAATGATAAGGTAGACAAACTGTGTGATAAAATAGGAGGGTGGAGGAATGCTGGAAAGTGTCACAAGTTACCGCAAAAATTTGTGCAAATGTTCAGCAAGCAGAGATCAGTGATAGTATAATACTATAGTGGTGGCACAGACAGGGATGTTTGCAAAAAGTCATAAGTGCAAACATATTAAATAGGGCTTAGAATATGCCGACCAACCAGGAAGCTGTCAATATTGCAACCCATCCAGATAAGTAGGTTTTGCCATCTGCCCACTCATGATTCATTCTATCAACTGCTATCAACAGCAACCAATTCCAATAGCAACAGTCTTCTTCACAGCCTGGGGTAAGACTGATGGAAATAGATGATTGCCCTTTACCATGGAACTGAGGCAGATACACCGCCCAGATTTAAAAAAAGTAACATTGCGCCAAATATAAACTATACATTAATATGCAAGATAAATGCAATCTGCTTGGCTTGGGCGAAGTTTCTCCCCCATTCACACAATCTGTTATGTTGATAGTGGGGCCAGAGCATCTGCGTTGACTAAGTCTAGTTTGGCTTAAACTGGGGATAATTGACTTAGGGTTAATGTGAAAAAATACTACTTTACAGAAAGGGCAGTAGACAAGTGTTCCAGTCTTCTTACTGGAAGGTAGATAGAATGGACAGACAAGATGAACATATTCCTCATTTTCTACAAGATACTTCCCTCCTGAACTTTAATACATTATTTGATAAATCACCCCTCTCATTTCTCTCCTCTGAGCTATACATATTCAGGTCACAAAATATTTCCTTGTAAGATGTATCTTGTGGACTATGCATCATCATAGCATTTAGAACTGGACACTTTGTATTAAGTCTAACTAGGGATCAAATTCACGTCTTTGGTGTCTGGACATTAAATTGGGTGTCAGAAATAGTGCTGTGCCAAATCTTTTTGCTATAGTTCCTCTTCTTGGTATAATTGTAAGATAAGCAAAAAATATTAGCATATTATTTTTTTCTAATTGGTGTTCAGCATAAGCCAACTGCTGACCTTCCTCCCCTGCACCTCCTCATCAATTTGAGAGTTAATTATTCCCCCAAATAAAAGTAGTTACAAAGAGAGAGGAGAACAAATAGCTAACTCTTCCACTCACAATTGTTAAGAACAAACAATGCAGTTATTTGTGTACTTCTGTCATTCATATAATAACTTGGATATTTTCTGTGTCCTTTTAAAGATCTTTGTAAGATTAGGCCAGCCACAAATGTGCCAGTTTCTCCTCAAGCCACTTCAACTCCTCTCATAATATAAAACAAAAAGGAACAGTCAAATTAAAGCAAGCTGTTCGTTTAATGAGTTTATAAAACATCAGATTTTTGTAAAAATATGCATCGGCTTGAACAAAAGATTTACTGATACTTTTAAAAAAATATGTTGTCATCAATAACTTAATAGGACTCAAAGAAAAAAATACTATTATTTATTTATGTTTATAAATGTATCATCTACTGACAAATAATCAATTAGACGTGTGTAGTAATCTGACTTGTTTATAGTTTTTTATGTATGTATGGCTGTGTTATTGTGCTCAATACCTGTAAGAGATAGTTGTTATTGCATTATACTTTTGTCACATCGCTTACTAGTAAAAGGAATTATTAGAAGTCCCTATAGGTGTACAACTTTCTTTTAAAGGATTACTGTATGAACGTTTTTTTAAGGCATTATTAAGGCATTAATGATGACGAGGCTGCAAGAGTTGATGTAATCCCAGTTAAACTTTTCAAAATCCAAGAAGATAACATTGTGAAGGTGTTACTTGGCTTATGTCAACAAATTTGGGAAATTCAACAATGGCGAATAGACTAGAAATGGTCAGTCGATATATACTAATCCTAAAAAAGGCAGTGCCAAAGAGTACTCCAATTATTGGACAATTGCAGTCATTTCACATGTCAACAAGGTAATGCTTAAGATCCTACAAGCTTGACACCAACAATATATGGACTGAGAACTTTCCTATGTACAAGCCGGGTTCTGCAGAGGAAGAGACACAAGAGATCAAATTGCCAATGTCCACTGATAATAGAGAAAGCAAGAGAGTTCCAAAAAAAAACATTTACCTCTGCTTCATAGACTATTCTAAAGCCTTTGACTGTGTGGATTACAACAAAATACTCCTAAAGAATCTGTATGTCGACCAAGAAGCCACAGTCAGAACCGAATATGGGAAAACAGAATAGTTCAAGATTGGAAAAGGAGTGCGACAAGGTTGTATATTGTCACCTTATTTTTTCAACTTATATGAACCTTATGGATATCTAAATGTTATCATATTGTGCTTTTGTTCTCAGGGTTATTTAATTCTCTGTGTCTTCAATTAATATAATTAAATTTTCATGGTGAAAAAAAAACCTATTTGTAATTTATGTGGAAATTTGAACTGCCTGCCCGCAAATCCTTTGTTCTGTGAAGCCCGTAACTGTTATGTTTTCAATCACACTATTAAATTGCAACTAATTCACTGGCGTTCAATCCGTAAACTGCAAATGGAACCAAAAAGCCAACGGGTACTAGAGAGGACATGCTAGGGGGTTAAAGTCCTATACGTAGCACTGTAAATGCAAATATACACACACTAATGTACTTGTAAGTAAAGGGAAAGTGATGTTAGGTATTACAATTAATAGCACAACATTCTCAAGCTCGCAAATCTGCAATATAAAATACTTTTAATGTTTAATTTCCGTGTTATATCGATCCCGGCAATCAATGTGTTAATACATATAATGGAACTAGTATGGACTAGAATATCATATTTACTGATTTATCAATATTGCATTATTTCTGCAATGCGGGTCCGATCGAAACTCGTAATTGAAGCTTTGAAATCTAACCTCCATTTTTCAGTGACGTAATGATGACAATCTCTGTTGCCATTGGCTCCATCTAAACCCGTAACTACGGGTTTGACTAATTGATCATGTTCACGGCCGCACATCCAAACATGCGAAAAATGGTTTACGGGTTTGCGTCTCTTGCCCGTAACTCGTGGCATGGTCTAATTAAATAGCTCTGTAACACAGACAAATTTTAAGCCTGCAGCCTTTGCCGGCTTGCCGATGCCGCTACGGGCTTCAACTTTAATAGGGCTGTTAATGTGCTAGGCAATTTATCATTCTCTCTCTCCCATGTCCTTGTACATATTTGTTAGAATGTCAGTGGTGGAGCTAGCTAATGAAGGACCCTGGCTAAAAAAAATAATTTTGGGCCCCCTTTCCCCCATGGGGGGGGGGGGGGGTTAGAAAATTGTATTTGTGTATATATATATATATATATATATATATATATAAATATTTAATTATTATATATTTTTTTACAATTCTGTAGTACAGGCCCCCCATACCATGTGCACTCTCTTCTTTTTCTTTCCCTCTCTCCCTGTCAACTCTCCTCTCCTCCTTTCTCTCTCCCTGTCAGCTCTCCTCCATATCTCTCTCCCTGTCAGCTCTGCTCCATCTCTCTCTCCCTGTCAGCTCTGCTCCATCTCTCTCTCCCTGTCAGCTCTGCTCCATCTTTCTCTCCCCCTCTCCCTGTCAGCTCTCCTCCATCTCTCTCTCCCCTTTCTTTCTCTCCCTGTCAGCTCTCCTCCATCACTCTTTCCCCCCTCTCTTCCTGTCAGCTCTCCTCCATCATTCTTTCCCCCTCTCTCTCCCTGTCAGCTCTCCCCTCTCTCTACCTGTCAGCTCTCCTCCGTCATTTTTTCCTCCACTCTCTCTCTCCCTGTCAGCTATCCCCTATCTTTCCTTGACAGCTCTCCTCCATCACTCTTCCCCCTCTCTCCCTGTTAGCTTTCCCTCTCTCTCTCCCTGTCAGCTCTCCTCCATCACTCTTTCCCCCCTTCTCTCCCTGTCAGCTCTTCCCCTCTCTCTCCCTGTCAGCTCCCCTCCATCCCTCTTTCCCCCCTCTCTCTGTCAGCTACCCCCCTTCTCTCTGCCTGTCAGCTCTTCCCCTCTCTCTCTCGGTCAGCTCTCCTCCATCACTCTTTCCACCCTCTCTCTCCCTGTCAGCTCTCCCTCTCTCTCTCCCTGTCAGCTCTCCTCCATCATACTTTCCCCCCTCTCTCCCTGTCAGCTTTCCCCCTCAGCTTTCCTCCATCCCTCTTTCCCCCCTCTCTCCTGGTCAGCTCTCCTTCATCACACTTTCCCCCCTCTCTCCCTGTCAGCTCTTCCCCTCAGCTCTCCTCCATCACTCTTTCCCCCCTCTCTCCCTGTCAGCTTCCCCCTCTCTCTCCCTTTCAGCTCCCCTCCATCCCTCTTTCCCCCTCTCTCTCCCTGTCAGCTATCTTCCTCTCTCTCCCTGTCAGCTCTTCTCCATTACTCTTTCCCCCTATCTCTCCCTGTCAGCTCTCCCCTCTCTCTCCCTGTCAGCTCTCCTCTCCTCCACTCTCTCCCTGTCAGCTCTCCTCTCCCCTCTCTCTCTCTCTGTCAGCTCTCCCCCTCTCTCTCCCTGTTAACTCTCCTCTCCCTCTCTCGCCTTTCAGCTCTCCCCCACTCTCTCCCTGTCAGCTCTCCTCCATCACTTTTTCCCCCTCTCAATCGGTCAGCTCTCCCGCTCTCTCTCCCTGTCAGCTCTCCTCCAACACTCTTTCCCCCTCTCTCTCCCTGTGAGCTCTCCTCTCCCCCTCTCAGCTCTCCTTCATCACTCTTTCCCCCCTGTCTCTCTGTCAATTTTTCTCTCCTCCATCTTTCTCACTGTCATCTCTCCTTTTCCTCTCACTCTACCCCCTTTTCTCCCTCATTTCTCTGTCTCCTCATCCCTCTTTTCTCACTTACCTCTAACCTCCATGCTCTTTCCTCGTTTCCCTCCAGCTGTGTCGCTCTCCGGTGCCTGGCTCCTCCCCCACAGGGCTCCAGGCAGGAAGCCAGGAGGAAGGAGCTGGGGTGCCGTGTATGGGCAGGATTGTGTTGGGGGCCCTAAACTGCATTTAATAATAAAGTAAACCAATTGCCTGGTATTTCGGGCCTGGACCACTCTAGTGAGTGGGACCAGACTGATATACTACAGGATATTTCTCCCTGTGAAAGACACAAGTGAGCTAAAAGAAGTTGCTCTCAGAGAGGGTTATCATGTCCATAGAACTAACCTATTAAGGTTAGTTCGTTCTCTGATTGAGCCTCTTTATTTTGGTATATTTTTAAATATTATTATTAATTGTCTTATAGCATATACATTTGATTTATGTTTGTGCATCAGTATGTGGTTAGAAGAAATTAGTTTTATTTTCTGGAAAAAAAGGCGAAGGTTTACAAAAATTCCAGGTACAATGTATGAAGCGAGAGGAAAGCATTATTGAAGGTCTTGGCCTTTTTTTAGGTCTTGCTATATGCACTAAAATTTAGAAAATTAGGCTGTGTACATGTTAAAAGGTTAATGAGGAAGATTCTAATTTTTAAATGCTTCGAGATAAATACACTATGCCACCTAAATTAGTGGTTCTCAATAGTCAGTCCTAGGTTCAGTATCAGATCCAGAGATTTTATCTGCCAGTCCTCAGGAGGGGGAGACCCTAACACTTTATATAAACCTTCACCAATAGCCACAGTTGCAGAGTAAGTGATAATCAGTTAAACTATACTCTGTACAAATCTGTGCAAAATTAGAGGAAAATTCAGTCCGTCACATGAAGCATCTCCCTGCTAAATATATTCAGGATCTCACAGCTGAATCTCAAAAGGACTGGAAGATGACCAGCTGGTAGACAGACCAAAACAGGCTGAAAGCCACTGACCTAAACTATTTAAAGTATCGGTTGGAATTAAAACATACATTTTATTTTGTTTCACTAAAAAATAACAGTAGTTATTTTTGCCTCTAAGTTACAACATGCCAGACATAGAGACCTAGCAGTTTTTTTTAGCAGTCTTGTTATTATTGATCACATAAATATTTCTCCCGAGTCCAACAAGGCTCAAGCCTAGGGCAGCATAGTTTTAGGGGCAGCAGGCTGGAAAAGACTGTGTGTAGGAATAATAGTTTTTAGGTGTAGTTACATTTTTATTATTTCCTTTACTCATAATGTGCCAACATATTCTGTAGCGCTATGCAGGGGTAAGTTCCAGTCAAAAACAATATTAACACAATGTAGAAGAATGGAAAGCCCTTTCTTTGAACTTAAAAACAGACATACACAGTATTTTCCCTAAAGTACTTAGATTGTTTGCAAGTTTTCAATCTTGCTAACGGAATGTATTCTGTTTTCATACATAGGCCTGTTCCAGCCTCTTTCAGGCATAGCTTCATTGCTGTGTGAGAGCATTTTAATGTCTGGATTGGGGAAACAGACCCACATACATGCCTTCTATAATTTTCCAATATTGCTGTCCAGCTTTATCACCCCCCCTCAGCTCAATACCAGCAGGTTAAGAAAATTCAGCCAGTGGATTCTCAAGATGGCATCTATATTTGTGTGGTCCTTTCCTCCCTTGTGTTCCAGGTCAAACTTATATTGCAGTAATGAGAAAAAAACACTAGCATTTGTCTCTCTGCTGTACTGAATTACTTTCAGCGGAGCATGATTTCAGACAAACTTAAAATATCTTCACAGCAGGTAATACTTTAGGGCGTTCATGGCTGATTTTATCTCCAGGCGCTCTCTTTCTACCACTTAGTACTTTTGTTTTCTCTAAAGTAGTTTCCTGCTCAGGTACAAAATGGGGTGTTCTTCTCACTATCATTGATGCGTCAGTTTGGAGAATGAAATCCGGTGCCACCAATTTTAGACCTTTGGCATAACACTACCTTTAAAACTTAAAAACCCTTGTCTGTGTCCAGGTACCATGTCACAGCATTTGAGGCCCTTGCTTTTGTCAAATCCATTAGGGGATCTGCAGTCATGGCAAAATAGAGTATAAAACATTGGTAATAACAAACAATCCACAGGAATGCTTGACCCTCTATCTTCCTAAGGGGCTTCATATTTTATTTAAATGTGGCTTGACTAAGCCACGTCCAACAACCTTTCCCAGGAATCTGGCTTTTTCCAGTTGATCTATCGGTTCATCAATTCCTAGAAGAGGATATGCTTTAAATTGGGACACTTCATTCAACCTTCTGAAGTCACTACAGAAGAATGTTGTCCCATCAGGCTTTGGAATCAGTACAATTGAAAGAACATTCACTGTTGGATTCTTCAATTATTTGTGATACAGGCATTTTTTTAAAATGTACTCTGGCCTGAATAGACATCTGAAAAAACATCTCTGTTGTGGTTTATCATTTGTAGAAATTCTGCCCTTTGCTGTGTGGATGTGGAGCAGACAAGAGTGCCACAAGAGGGTCAACTTAATGTCCTCTACATAATCTGAGTTTTGTTTTCCTTGTATAAGTGTTTCAAAATGTTGAAAATGTCCACTCAGTGCTACTGCATATGGGAGCTGAGGGACCACAGGGCTGGTAATTTGTGCTTGCAAAACCTGCACCTCAATCCAGGAAGTCTTGTGAATTATTCACAACGGTACTATGTACACAAGCTATGCCCATCCTATTTTTCTTGCTTCCAGTTATTTGCTGTGACCAATCTTCCTGACAATAGAGTCAATCAGTATATTTTAGCCCTGCCAGGTCAACTATATTCACTAGGTCACATTGAGGTACATACACCCCAACACTGCACAGGACACTGTGCAGCTATATGTCTGTATATTGAAAGCATGGGCCACTGTGGGCTGCGAGAAGCCTTCTCTTACAACATTTTCATGAGGGCTCCCTTCTAACTGTTCTATAGTGATCCTGGTGTGCACCATAGGAAGATCCAGTAATCATTTCAATAGGGCTGATTCTTTCTAATCATTCTCTCTTCAATGCCCTGGTTTCTTCTGCTCTGGGACCATCAGATAAAATCTTTTACAGTGTTCAATCTGATTGACCTATTCATCCACTGAGGTCCAAATTGGTTTAACCATTCTCTCATGTCAGGTGGAAGTGCTCTCCAATAATGATCTATTACTAGAATTTGCACCATTTGCTCTGATGAGGAATATGGATAAGATCAAAATTTGTGAGCATGCTGACTGGTTTCTGTGGTTTCTATACTGATGAAATCTTTGGATGTGAACTGCTGGGTTCACTCCTGGGTTCACTCCTGGTTTGGTGAGAATTTCAGCTTTTAGGAAAGTATAATGAGACTCCTATTCTGCTGTGAGGCCATATTATACATGCTGAGCTGCTCCACTAAGGAATGGTTCCAGTATATCAGTCCACTGGATTCTAGGCCAGGCTTCTCGAGTAACAGTCCTTTCAAAGGTGAGTAGATAAGTCGCCACATCATCTTCCTTGGTCATATTTTGTAGAAAATGACTGGTTCTTGTTCCTGCCACAGGTCCTGAAAGTATTACCAAGGTAGCTTTTCAGGTCTTTTCTATGTCATCCATGCAGAGCCATTGACAGTCTTCAAATTCCGCCCACATAATCCCTCTTCAGACACCAGTGTGACAAAGTGGCTCTTCGGATTCTGCTTGCCCTCTTGCAACAGCTCTCAGAGGGACAGTCAAAAGGCTAAGGTAAAGTTTCAACAATTCTTTTAATAAAAAATGAAAACAGGAAATATAGTAACGAAAATAAACATTTACATAAACCAGTTGACTGACCTCAAGACCACCCTCTTTGTACCTGGACAGCTTGTCTGTCACAGGAGGAAAACCAAGGCCTCCACATCTCAGATCCTATAGGGATCTTTCTTGTGGTTCCTCACTCTGCTTTATACCAGAGCACTGGCCTACCCTAAATGCTCCACCCCAGGGACCCTTAATTATGTTGTTTTTGCTCACTGCACTTCAAGTCCAAAACACAAAGACTTTCTCATGTATTTTTTTCTTATAGGTAACACAATTCCTCTCTTTCAGGTACCTTGTACTTCCTGCACCTCTGCCAGTCCCCTGGTTCTCTCTCTGCCAATTCAACTCCTCTCAGCCGCTTGCAGGTTTGCACTCTAAGTCCACATTAGATCCACTTGTTCCTCAGACTCTTTTCCTCAGACTGCCCCTGAGTCCTCTTTAGGCCCAGCTACACCTGTAGCCTAAATAGACTGTTCTTTCCTTTCACAGGTGCAGCCTAATTGTTCTATGTGAGAGCTTCCTAACTCCTGCAGGTGTGGATTGGGAAAATAGCTTTATTTAGCCTCAGACTCACATGCATGACTTGTAGGATTCTCCCATACCTCTGGCTTTCACACTTGAGGACACAACTTAAAAATATCTGCCCCTTGTGCTGTTACGAAATCTTCTTAAGCATATTTACTATATCACTCTATACCCAACCATAAAGGCAGACCAAAAAAAAAGGCAAATCTCCTCTGCACAGAAGAAAAAGTGACCCCCAAATGTACATTTCAGCCATGTGGTTAGTATCTGTGGGAAGCTACTGATCTCCTTAAGGACCATTTACCTCACTCTAAGTGTTCTTCATTGTGTGAAAGAGCACAAGATTATATGTTAAAATTATTTTTTTACACTAATAACAGCTAAGAAAATAAAGTCTTAGGTCTGTTTACAAACACACTTCTGACTGTTCCATGATTAACAACATCTGCTGACACCCAGCGGAGAAGGCTCTCTGAAGACCAAGATTTATAGTTTTATCTGAACTTCAGGAATTCAGCAGGAGATGTTAACCCCCAACTGTCATTGTAACTGATTCCAGCAGTCATTTATCTGCACAGATGAATTTGTGAAGGAATAATTCTCTTTCTGCTTATGCTCTCTGCACGGAGCTGTTGCTGTGGGTCTGTCTGGGGTAATGTCAGTGTCTCTGTAAACAGAGATTTCATTTATAAACTTCTCTGTGAAAAAATTAAGTATTTCAAAAATTCAAAAAGATTTTTTAACATGCTTTTAAGAGATCTTTTCCTTGATGTGAACCGAACTCTGCCGAATTAAGTGGCCCTTTAAGTACAGTGAGCAAAGGGCCCACATCTCAGTTACCCTTTGTTCAGCAGGAAGAAACTGATATGTTTCAGGAGTTTTATCCTATGTAATAGTGAATTGCTCGGATACGTGTTTTTCTCTATGCAGATCTCGTGGGGTTTTCCTAGGGGATATAGAGTAAATTATGCATGGGCCCCTTGCACTTTGACACCACTAACTTCCCCCGAGAAAAGGCATTTTGGCTGAGGAGCATGTTTGGGGTTTGCCTGTTCTCCCTTGCAGAGGAAACTTGCGTTGTGTATACAATCTCACAGGGCACACTATACAGTTGTGCAGCTATCACTTGTGTTTTTACATATCCACTTATACTTGTATATATGTCTGGTAAATCGGGCATAAAGGCTCACAACAAGGGCTAGGAGAGCATAAAACCTTAATTCATTTGTGCCTGAAACAGTGTAGAAATGAATCCGCTCAGGGTAGGAATAGTTGTCTTTTGTTCTTTGAAGAGGTGCTCAATATAGGACATCAGATGACCCTTTGCCAGTGCATTATACATGATACAAGCATGATAGATATATACCAGTGGAACTATATTACACAACCTTGTTCCTTCTGTAACCAGCTATGACTAATACTCATCACTGAGTCGCCAATGGTTTCTGACGTTGTCCACGCAATCTTGTACCCACGTATATGATGCCCACAATTACCACATAAACATAAAAAGAGAGTTTATAAAATTTTATATTTTCTGATCACTTGCCAACTTGTTTTTGTAAGGACAACTCAAGAGGACTTGGTAAAACCAGTCATATTTGGAAATTCATGAAAATCTCTGTGAGATTTAAAATAAAAGAACCACACTCTAGACTGAAAATAGCGTCCTTGAGCAGCTGTCTTACTGAGTCATAGTCACACAGTATAAACCCCCTTCATCCAGACGTCTAATGTCACTATTATTTGGGAGGTGGTGGCAGCCTGGCAGGAAATCTGCACACCAAAGGACACGTTGTATAATATTTAGGTTATGTGAAGGCTTTGTTTATCTTTATGACATTAATTCTATTGCTGTTCATTGATAATAGTGTATTATTCAAAACAGTTTTTTAGAAAAATAGTGATAGGTGTGGGAAAACTGTTTAGTTCTCAAATATATAAAAACTATCAAATAAGTAGCAAGTACACTTAAACACAAAAAAGAGAAACTTGTATATAATTTTATAATGTAATAAAATTCTTAAAGTGACATAGTGGAAGTTCCAAATATGGTATAATTTAAAACTGTACATACTAAAAAGTATATTATCAGTTTAATATTATGAAAAACGTGCAGTTTCCTGAAAGATACAATTTTACCTGAGAATCAGCCTTTATGATACACACATTAAGGTCAGTCTAATATATCTTACTAACTGATAGATCATTGTGAAATAATTGCTAATTACCTTCTTGGGGTTCTGAATCTAATGTCTTCAGTGGAGCGCCATGTAAAAAAAGAATATGTGCATGCTGTGGCTCCTCCTTACCCCAGGAAGTGGAGTAGCAGCATCTGGCAGGTAAGGAAATGGATATATTTTTTTATCAGTATTTATGTGTATATATATATATATTATATATATATATATATATATATATATATATATATATATATATGTATATATATATGTGTGTGTGCGTATAGAGCTATATGTTTATTATATATATTTATATGTGTGTATATATATATATATATATATATATATATAGTAAATAAATAGTACATCTGTGTCCTGCTTCCAGCTCAGAATTCCGAGAAAAACAGTTATTACACTGCATTCTGGGAAGCCGAGCTGGGACATGCAAATGTGCCCACAAATGCCTTGCGCCAATCCATAGCCATATTCAAACATGGTTTCCTTTAAGCTTATGCCTGCTGTATTAAACAGCTTTAATGCAAAGCCAAGGCTGGATTTTACACAAGCTGAGAATCCTATCCATGTACAGCTGTTTTTTTGTTTTAATAAATATAAATCATATGTAATACATACAATGGTTCTATGTTATAAAAGGCATAAATATATATAAAATCATAATTTATAAAAGATGTTTTACAAAATATCGTGGAAAAATTTAAATTTCTCAAAAAAGTACATGTCATATATAAAAAGTCACTTTACAATAAAATGACACCAACAAAAACAGCTTAAAGACCTACAATCACTTTCCCTTTTTCTTTTTTCTTTTAACTGTCCTTTAACTCTAGACTACTCTATCCCTTCACCCACTGCTGTCCCTGAAATACACTCCATCTCTCCCTCCATCTTCTGTCCCTGGAGTTGTCCCCATTGTTGATCATGAAAGGATATTCTGCAATAAAAAAAAGGTAAAAAAAAGTTAAAAAAGGTAATGTTAAAATGTTAATCACTGTGTTGGTATCATATTCCATTTGTCAACACACCAAAGAATTTCTGCATTCTTATTCTTTTTGTTATCAATTAAATAGTATAAATAATGTAAAATCATATGTATGCCTTTCTGTACTGTTAAAAATTATTTTTTAAATAAAACCTAGTTCCTTCATTTCCATAAAACATCCTTAACTGAATTAATAATTTGCCATATTACAAAATCTTTCTCCTTAAAATAAGTCTTAAAAGAACCATTTAGAATATTATCATAAGATAAATCTGATTCCCAGATTTGTGATAAAAAAAAGACATTTTCTTCCATATTTCGTCAGCAAAAGAACAACTCCAAAACAGATGATAAATAGTTTCACTATTTTTACAGTTTTCTCTTGGACACTTATCCCATCTTAGTAAACCTCTTTGATGTTGAAATCATCCTGTCGGTATACAATTATGAACTGCTGCCCATGCCAAGTCTTTGTGCGTATTAAACAGACTTTTGTGTGATACTTGTTTCCATATATGTTTGCATTTATCTTCAGAAAAAGTAGATTTTCATTGGTCTCTAATAATTTCCAAACTTAAACCATTAATATTTTGTTTTTGTATAAAATTGTTTATATTAACATAAAATTTTGGTGGGTTAAATACATAGGGTGGGTTCAAAACAGTGACATTCATTTATACTTATTAAAATATCTTCCTCCATAAAATTTTATAAAAGCGGCTGTTAAATCATTTTGGTCAAGTTTCTTCACACAATACAATACTATTTTAACAAATAAAAATCTATCAATGTCCGGTAAATTTTTCCCACCCAACTCTGGTTTTCTACACATTTTCCTACACATTTAATTATTTTAAACCAAAGAGTATTAGGGGGAAATATAAAACAGTAAAAAAGAATAATAGGACGTAAAACTGATTTAATAATTAAAATTCTACCCTCCAAAGAAAGAAAACCAAAAATGTATCTTTTGCTGAATTTTTTTAAAACTAAAATCCAATTTTGAAAACCCGATAAAAATGCATCAAAAACAATTCCTAACATTTTTAATTGGGATCTAGATATTTTAAGTGGAATTGTCACATCTTCTGTCCAGTTATTTAAAAGTAAACAGCTATACTTATTTACATTTAAAACTAATGATGATGCTTGTGTAACATTTTTTGCCCATAAAATTACCCTACATAAAGATGCATTGGTTGTATCAAATCATCCATGTACCCTACACATTTTACACTAACACCTCCACCTCCGGGTACATGGACTCCTTTAATGACCTTATCCTTTCTGATTTGCTCTAAAAATGGCTCAACTATACATATAAAAAGGATTGGAGAAAGGGGGCAAGCTTGCCTAACCCCCCATTTATTTTAAAAACCTCTCCATTATGACCTTTAATATTGATCTTACTAAAAACATGATTATACATAGTGGTGATTTGTCTCCAGAATACCTCTGGTAAACCCATTTACTGCAGTACCTGAAACAGAAACGAATGGGACACCGAGTCAAAGGACTTCTCGAAGTCCAAACTCACCACCGCTGTAGGTATTGCACGCTCTTTAGTATAATTTAAAACATCCCGCATTAAAAACAAACTATCAGTAATAGTTCTTCCCGGGACAGCACACATTTGATCCTCCCTTATTAAAAGATGTCTAAATTCTTTAAAACAGTTTGCTAATATTTTTGCCACACATTTATAATCAAAGTTTAAAAGGGTAATAGGTCTCCTGTTCCGAATATCTTTAAAATCACCTTTTTTATTAATTAAAACCATAATTTCACTTCTCATAGACTTCGGTAATTTTTCGCCATGCAAACATTCCTTACACACCAATAAAAAATCTTCTTTGGTCAAATCCCCCAAAACATAGAAAATTTGCCTGTAAGTCCATCGTCACCTGGAGTTTTACCTTTTTTTAAAACTATTAATTACACTATTAATTACACCGAAGGCGCTCCTTGCACTGGTGGAGAGGAGGCTCAAATACACAATTCACACTGCAAGACCCCTAGCACTTCAAAAAAATTTCAGGAAACAAATACTGCCCGTAACACTTACAAAAAGAAACCGCGACTTGCATAAAAAAAAATACGAGCCGTAAAAAATACGAACTTAACGTCCGAAACATGCACACCGAAAAACACAAAAACACTAAATACAAACAAAAATAAAATGAAAACATCACACACAGCAAGGGAAGACATCCAGGATGTCTGCAAGTCATCTTACACGTCAATTTAACTCCAATTTCCAGAGTTTAGACACTTGAAAATCCCCTAAGCGAAAGAAAAAATGGCTGCCAAAAGAAAACGAGGCTACACGACCCCTAAAGCCGCAAAATCATCCACACCCGCGTACCACATTCACATTCGCCGCCATTTTACAACACTAACTTACACAATGCGGAAGTACACAGATACACTAACGGTTTCTCCTCGCGCACGCAGCCTATTTACACTACACACTGCACACATTGCTCACACTTACACCTCAGCTCAACAACAGTGCAAACCTACATTGGATGCTGCAGGCACATCAAAACAGATTGTTAGCTCCTCAGCACATTGCTTGCCGCATATATTAATTACAAATAGGTAAACTATATTAATTTATGATTTAATTTAATTAATTAATTAATTATCATTAAAACATACATATATACAAAACTTTAAAAAACACCACAACACACCATTGCAATAAATGGCAAAGGCGCTCATTGCCAGCCACATGATAAGGGCCAAAGGCGCTCACCACAAGGCTCTCAATCAGCGCAAAAAGTACTCACACAACCAAAATACTAAATTTTTGTGCCAAAGTATAAAAACAAAGTATAAAAACAAAGGCATGGAGAGTGTCCTGTTTAGACTATTTAAAAATGTTGAACCAACATGTAAGAAAGACTTAAAGCAATATAATTGACTTACAATTATATTGCTGTCATTTTTTGACGGGCAATTCGCTAGTGTTACATACATATTTGGATGACTTATCTAAAACCACCTCCCCCCTTTTTATTTTCCTCCCACGTGACTCTAAAATGCAGTGAAAATCAACACCCAATGATTTGTTATCTGCCCCTCCAGACCAGACTGATTTACCGGTCCAATCATTTTTCAGCTTATCATAATTTAATTAGTTATCAATAGCACACTCTTGCAAACCATATACGTCACAATTCAACATTTTTTAATAGTCTAAACAGGACACTCTGCATGCCTTTGTTTTTATACTTCTCACGTTAAAGGAAAAGAACTTAAAGGAAGCCATTTAGTCATGGTCATCAGGGGATAAAATGGCAAACTTGTTAGCCTCAGTAAGCCTCTGCACTGAAGCTTCCATTTCATCCCCTTCAGACTCTCTAGAAACCGAAGGTGTATCTATCAAGTCCAAAGAGGGTGTCCCAGACAGGCGTTCAGGGGTCCTTCACTTTGCTTGCACACCCTCGACTAGGTTACCGGATGCTCCCCTCTTTTTGTACTTTCAATATCCATTTCTTCAATCTCATCTTTTTTTGCTTTTTTTGACCTGTTCTGTACTTCTTTCCATGCTCCTTTAGAGCATCTCCGCTGGATATCTTCATCAGAATACTCAGAGGACACAGCCTCTGTTGCGAACTCTGTCACAAAGATTGCACTTTGGCTGGGCAGCAGTTCTTCAAAGGAAATGGCTTGTTCTCTGCTCTGAGATGCAAACAGTAGATATTGAAGCTGATCTAGCTCTAATTCTAACAAACAAAGTGCCTGTTTGTAACTTAGTTTACCAAAAGAGCATCTTTTAACTTATATGGCCCTTTCTGAACCTCTAGGTTCTACTCGAGTTGGTATAGGCATCAAACAAGCACCTTTCTTACTTCTACCATTATCTGCTGTCACACTCATTTGCCCTTGATTCCGGAACCCATTATTATTGCGCCCTTTGCCCTCTACTTCAGTCCTTGCCGTAGCGTCTTCGGGCTTCCCAGACATGACCCTTGAAAGCCCGGTGGCAGGTGTTCCCTTTTCCTTTGGGTCATGTCTGGTACTACTATCCACTGGACCAGAAGACCCAATGGGTACTTCCGCTCCATGTGGTGGTACAAAGCCGTCAATTCCTTTACTCTTCCTTATGGCCCCAGAATCTGGGACCATACTGCCGCCAGCCATGGACTTATTCCAGTTAACGTCTTTTCCTACTAAGTCCAAGGCTGCATCACCGAAAACTACAGATGGTCTCAAGCGGCCCCTCTCAACGCACTGAGACTCTTCACCACCGGGAACATTCTTACCATTTTCTTCCTTACTCGTTTGGACTTCACTGCTGGAATCCTCAGAACGGGACTGCTACTGTTATTTCTGACGTCCTCTTGAGTGGTGCTGGTATCACCTGGGGCACTTTCGGAAAAGATCACCTTCCTCTCCATATAAGTCACAGGTCCTGGTCTTACAATCAAAGGGTGTTCCGGGCTTCCACAGTACCAGCACCTTGGTCCTGGATAGTCGTCATATATGTGGCCATACGTATAACACTTCTTGCAAAAAACAGGTTGCCCGGTGATACGTAAGTACCCCCTATCACTCCCAATTGTAAAGGATGCAGGGGGAGGGGGGCTCTTTATACCACCTGGATGTCTGAGTCTTCTTTGAAGGTCACCAAGTACAGCGATTTGGATGAACCATCTTGCAGTACCTACACAAGAAGACTTCAACGGTATAGTCATCCACAAAGGGATTATACATGTGTAGGCCTAGAGAAACCTTTTCCCTGTCATACAATAGCTCTAGCCCTACCCCAGATATTATTGGGTTATCTGCATTCTCCTTATAGCGCTGATAGAAGTTATAGCAAGCACTGCTGCTATAGTATGTCAGGTCGTATAATCCCTGATACTGTGAATCCTGCAGACACAACAGCGACTCTGTAGCAGAGTGTAATTTCTTCAGTGTTGTCACATGAAAAGATATAATAACATATTTACAAAAAATTGAGGGGTGTACTCACTTGTGAGAAACTGTAGTTACATAGTAATTGAGCTTGAAAAAAGACTTTTAGTCCATCAAGTTCAACCTTTTTAGATCTCCTCTAATTTGTAATATGCGGATTAATTGTTAATTGATCCAAAGGAAGGCAAACCCCAGTGAAACTGTTTAATTGTCTCAAAAGGGAACACAAATTATAAAATTCCTTCCTGACCCCACATACAGGCGATCAGACTCCTCACTGGATCAATACTCTCTCTCTAATTATCCAGGATAACCCTGAATGCCCTTTTTATATCAAAATATATCCAATCTCTTTTTAAAGTTGTCCATTGAATCAGTTGTGACCACCTCCTTTGGTAGAGAATTCCACAGATTACCTACCCTTACTGTGAAGAACCCTTTTCTTTCTTTAAGGTGAAATCTTTTTACTTCTAATCTCAAAGGATGTCCCCTTGTCAGTTGAAAACCTCTTGGCACAAAAATCTTACTTGACAAAGCAGTGTATTGACCCTGGATATATTTATATACGGTAACCACATCCTTGGACGCCTTTTTTGTAGAGAAAATACTTTTAATTTGGTTAGTCTTTCTTCATAACTTGGCCCCTCCATTCCCCTTAATAGTTTTAAGCCCTTCTCTGTACTTTTTCCAGCTTTAAAATGTCCTTTTTATATAGTGGTGCCCAAAATTGTACTCCATATTCCAAACAAGGGCATCCTAGGGATTTGTATAGCGGCAGAATTATATTTGCTTCCCTGGCTTCTAAACCCTTCTTAATACATGCTATAATTTTACTTGCCTTTGCAGCTGCTGCTTGGCATTGAGCACTGTTACCTAGGTGGTCGTCAACAAGTACCCCCAAATCCCTTTCAATATCTGATATCCCTAGATTTGCTCCATTAAGAATTTAAATTGCATGGCTATTTTTCCTTCCCAGATTCATAACTTTACATTTATTCGTATTAAATCTCATCTGCCCATTTCTCTAGTTTATGCAAATCCCTTTGGAGGGAAAGTACATCATTATCTGATTTATTTACCTTGCACAACTTTGTGTCATCAGCAAAAATGGAGACAATACTTTCCAATCCTACTTCTAAGTCATTAATAAATATGTTAAAAAGGAGATGACCTAATACTGAACCCTGAGGAAGCCACTTACCACATTTTGCCAATCTGAGTATGTTCCATTTACCACAACCCTTTGCTTCCTCTCTTTTAGCCAGCTCTCAATCCATGAGCAGATATTTACTGCAATTCCTATATCCCTTACTTTGCACAATAGCCTCCCATGTGGCACTGTATCAAAAGCATTTGCAAAATCCACATCCAGTGAGTTGCCTTGATCCAAGTTCCTACTAACCTCCTCATAGAAACTAATTAGATTTGTTTGACATGACCTATCCCTCATAAATCCGTGTTGATTCCTACTTATAATCTTGTTTAAATAGACATATTCTTGTATACTATCCCTTAATAACCCTTCTAAAAGCTTTCCCACTACAGAAGTACGGCTTTCACATCTATAATTCCCCAGATTTGTTCTTGCTCCCTTCTTAAATATAGGTATCACCTCTGCTTTTCGCAAATCATCTGGTAGAGACCCTGTGTTGAGTGAATCTTGAAAAATGTGTAATGGTTTGGCTATTACAGAGCCCAGTTCCCTCAGTACCCTTGGATGAATTCCATTAGGACCTACAGTGCCTTGCAAAAGTATTCACCCCCCTTGGTATTTTTCGTGTTTTGTTGCCTAACAACCTGGAATTAACATGGATTGTTTGAGGATTTGCATCAATTAATTTACAGAACATGCCCAATTGTGAACAGCAATCTTTAAGTCTGACCACAGATTTTCTATTGGATTGAGGTCTGGGATTGGACTGGACCATTCCAACACATTTACATGTTTCCCCTTAAACCACTCAAGTGTTGCTTTAGCAGTGTGTTTGGGGTCATTGTCCTGCTGGAAGGTGAACCTCCGTCCTAGCCTCAAATCACGCACAGAGTGGTACAGGTTTTGCTCAAGAATATCCCTATATTTAGCACCATCCATCTTTCCCTCAACTCTGACCAGTTTCCCAGTCCCGGCTGCTGAAAAATGGATGGTGTTCCAACTCTGCAGCTCCTCCAGAGCTACCTTAGGTCTCTGTGCTGCCTCTCTGATTAATGCCCTCCTGGCCCGGTCCGTGAGTTTTGGTGGGCGGCTGTCTCCTATAAGGTTTGCTGTTGTGCTCCTGGAGATCATCAAAGTTTTGGATATTTTTTTATAACCTAACCCTGACTTGTACTTCTCAATAACACTGTCCCTTACTTGTTTGGAGAGTTCCTTGGTCTTCATGGCAGTGTTTGGTTAGTGGTGCCTCTCGCTTAGGTGTTGCAACCTCTGGGGCCTTTCAAAAAGGTATGTATATGTAATGACAGATCATGTGACACCTAGATTGCACACAGGTGGACATCATTTTTCTAACTATGTGACTTTTGAAGGTAATTGGGTGCACCAGAGTTTGGGTGAATACATACGCACTTGCCAATTTTCTGTTTTCTATTTTAAAAAAATAGTTTTATGTATATATCTTTCTAATATCACTTCACCAACTTAGACTTCTGACCCGTCACATAAAATGGAGATTAACAAAACATTGAACTTAAGGCTGTAATGTAACAAAATATGTAAAAAGTCAAGGGGGTGAATATATATATAGATAGATAGATAGATAGATGAATATTTACTCGTTTTCTAACCAAAACCACAATATTGCAATAAATATGAAATGGCAGTGATTTAAGGTAGCAGTAATAATAAAAACATATAAGCAAAGCATAAATAAAACATAAACTGGTATCTGTATAAAAAAATAAAACTTGTTTAAAAGCTTGTAAAGGTGTAATTTCATAAAATGGATATTTAATAGTCAGTGAAAATAAATCTAGGGACTAATAGTTTATTGAAATTACAAAAGGACAATAAAATATTTTAAGAGAAATTACCAAGGCATACCACATACCACAAATTTATTAATGGTATGTATTGGTTCGTTTAAATTCTCATGCAGTCACTCATCCCAACAACTCCTTTACTGTAACTACCCCGGTAGCACGACTATAGCACGGCTGAGGAATGACGACGTATGCGTGCACTCACAAAACCGCGCCCATGTCAATAGCGTGCATTTGTCTCTGCGCATTCCTCAGACGCCCTATAGTCGCGGTGTCAACTACCCCTATTGCATTATATGATCCAGCTATACAACCCCTCTGATTGCTGTGTAAACTGGAGAAAGAATTGCATTATAATGACGAGAATTGTGCTTGAATGTCTGCCTGGTAAAATATTAGGAAACTTAAACATTAACAGCCTTACTGAATTGCGATTCAGTAAATTTAAAGCACAGAGCATATTTTTTTTACAGAAGTTTTTAGTTAGTGAACATCTATCCACAAGCAAGATCTTAACTAACTAAAAACTTCTGTAAAAACAATATGCTATGTGCTTAAATAGAGCCATTTTAAATTTACAGAATCGCAATTTAATAAGGCTGTAAAAGAGGTAATAAATAATGTAATATGGTAGAAAAATAAAAAAAATACAGCCTTTAATTTTATCAATTCTATTCAGTTTTGCTAGAAGCAGATGTTTGTTTTTTCCCTAATCTGATTTGTCTTTTGGACGGGACCATCGATGCTGATAAAATCTGCATTTATTTTTATTGTATGACTAACATAATGTTGTGGAACTTGCTGGACGTGCATCTCGCCAAATTATCATCCTTCCTTGAGACAATTCAGGACACCACAGTTAATAAATTAGAAACACCATTTATTTATTTTCCCAATGTCAAGATGAATTCTTTAAAAGAGCATACTATAAATATGAAGCTTTCAAGTTTCCATAAATTTTTTAACAAAAAAAAAGTCAGTATAAACTATTCTACAATTTATTCTGATTAAAAAAATTACTTTTTTTTAAAAAGAATATTACATTTGAAGTAGTTGGTTTTTCACTCATCTCCAAGCTCGAGCACCTCCTATCTTTTACAAAATGGTTAGCTATAAAGATGGGAGGAGCTCCAGCATCATAAAAAATCTGCTTTGTGGGTGGCCCTTTAAATACAATCTCTCAGACACATGCACAGGTCAACCTTACATGAATGATAAGTACCTAGCGCTCTTGATACAATATGAATGTGCAAAGCAACTGCATGGCACATAATAATCCAATTGCATTGCATATTATTATTAAGACACAACATAAAGAGAACTAGTGTAATACTACATGACTGTAGAGTACACATGTATAATAAACAAGTATAATCATACTATAGGTTCTCCAGTTGCTTCTGCCTATAGCTCCTTCTACTATTCTGTATAGCCAAGTGATGTGTTCTTACCTAGGCCTACGGGGCCATTTTCTTCCCCTTATGGATCACTACCTTGTCGTGTTGAAGGGGCTTGTGTACCTCAATGAAGCTGTGAGCTATACCATGTAGGGTCACCCAAGATGTGCAGGTCATAGCAGAGAGTTTAGACAAATGGCTGTCCACTGGAGAAGAAATTGGCAACCCACTCCAGTATCTTTGCCATGAAAACTAAATGGATAAGCACAACCAGAAACACAGAGATTCCTGGCTTTCTGTGTCCATGTGGTCACCGTGATTCAGTAATGACTGAACGACTGAAAAACAAAAAGCATTTTCTTATATACTTTAGATATACATAAGCACATATACACGTGATCATTTGGTGTGTGGTAATCTGAGTGGGCAGCATACAATTTAAATATGCTAATGGTATAACTTCTTTCTTATAACCCTCTGTATAATACATTTTTTGCAGTATGACTTACTGTATAATTAATTATATTGTCCCATAGAACCCCATTAATGTTTTTTGCTTTATATAATGACTCCTATTTTTTTTATATCACTAATATAAAACGCTATAAAACCTCTCCCTGGCCCTCTTGTTGCTCCAAATAATCTCAATTTATAATATCCCATTTTAAAATTTAATAAAACCCAGACACAACAATTATTGCAGTAATAAACTAAATTTCACACATCAGTCTATACTTTAAAAAAATCTGAATTCAATCCATAAAACTCTTCTTGTTGCAATTCATAATCGTAATCTATATAACAGTGAATTCAATGATAAACTGATTTACATGCATACATATGTTCCTTTATAAAAAGCTGAATTCTGTCTTTAGCTGTATTTAGTAATGAAACCTCATACTTTAGACTTTGCACTCAAAACTTTCTTCCTGCGGATGTGTAGAAGCCAAAACAAATAAAAGATTGTTTTAATTCTCAGTAAAAGGAGTCCTAAAATCTGTTTACTTTGCAGTCCTTGATAAAGCCTTATTGGTCATTTTCCTGAGATAAACTAGCACAGTTTAATGGCATCCTGTTATATCTAGATTAGCTGCTCTGGAGTCTCACCGTAGAAGAAAAGACGTCTATAAACTGTTTAAGAATCACTTTCAAGAGCAAATAGCAACAACATAATATATCAGTTTTATTAGAAAATTTGCTTCCAAGTAAACATTTATTAGTATGCTTTTGAAAAGAAGTTGAATAACATTTTGATTGGTTGTTTGTCTGCATAGGTGATAATGCAAGGAACTGAGTAAAAGATGGTCTTAAAATAGATTTTTGAAAAAACAAATCGTGGTTCGCAAATAATATCACAGGAAATTGTAAATATACACCAACGTTTGTAAAACTCTATATACATGTATATAATAATACAATCAATATTAAGAAGTGGGCTTCTATGTAGAGCAGTGTTTCACAATTTCATTCTCATTCACTCATGCAGCCCTTTTAAGATTTTTTTAAGCTCCAAGAACTTCACAATTATTATTATTATCGTTTATTTTTAATGCGCCAACATATTCCGTAGCGCTATACATGCGTTGTGATCAAGGCAAAACAATATTAACACATTACAAAAGATGGAGGGCCCTGTCTTTGAGCTTAGAATCCGGGGTCCAAAGTGCATTCCCCAAAGCACCTTGCAAGATTGAAAACTTGCAGACTTGTCTAAAGGTTTTTGGGTGGGGTAAAAATACATTGTGCATATTTAGGCTGCAGGTAATAGGCTTTAAACAGATGCATTTTTAGTGAGGATTTGAAGGATTTGAGGCAGGAGGATTGTCTGGTGAGGCAAGGAGTTCTAGAGAATTGGGGCAGCGTGATAAAAGTCCTGAAGGTGGGCGTGAGAGGAGGTGATGAGAAAGGAGGAATGAAGAAGGTAATTAGCAGAGCGAAGAGGGCGGTGGGGGAATATTTGGAAATGAGAGCAGATATATAAGGGGGTGCAGTTTTTTTTAGGGCTTTGTAAGTTAGAGTCATAATTTTAAATTTTATTCTGGAGGCTACGGGAAGCCAGTAGAGAGACTGACAGAGAGGTGCTGCAGACACTGAGCATTGTGTACGGTAGATGAGTTTAGCGGAGGCTATCATTATGTATTGAAGTGGGGATAGATGGGTGGTGGGTAGGCCAGCCAGAAGTAAGCTGCAGTAGTCAAGACGAGATAGGATGAGGGAATGTATAAGAATTTTAGTTGTGTCTTGTATTTTGGAAATGTTTTTTAATTTAAAAAGACAAGATTTTGTTAGTGACTGTATATGAGGAATGAAAGAGAGGGCAGGGTCGAATAGAACCCCAAGACAACCGGGTTGGGAGGTGGTAGTGATGGTGGCTTTGTTGATATTGAGAGAGATGTGAGGAATTGACGCTATAGTAGATGATGGGAAGAGTTCGGTCTTGAGTTTGAGATGGTGAGATTGAGATGTTGAGTTTGAGATGGTGGGCGGACACCCAGGAGGAAATGCTTGAGAGGCAGTTGGAAACACGTGCTAGAAGAGAGGGGGGGGGGGGGGAGATCAGTTGCTGAGAGGTAAATTTAGCTGTAATCTGCATAGAGATGATACTGAAATCAAAAACATTAGGGAGCCAAGTGAGGATGTATAGATGGAGAATAGGAGGGGGCCTAGGACTGAACCTTGGGGTATGCCCACAAACAGAGGGTGAGGAGAAGAAAAGGTGCCAGAGAAGGAGATACTAAATGTTCGATCTTGTAGGGAGGATGTGAACCATGAGAGAGCAGTATCACTGATTCCAAGGGAGTGGAGAATTTGGATTAGTAGAAGGTGATCAGCTGTATCAAAGGCAGTATAGAGATCCAGGAGAAGTAGAATAGAAAAGTTACCCTTTGACTTAGCGGTGAGAAAGTCATGAGTGACTTTAGTGAGAGCTGTCTCAGTGGAGTGTTGGGGTTTGGAAGCCGGATTGGAAGATGTCAATAAGGGAGTTGGAGGAGATAAATTGTGTGAATGAAGATAAGCCGATAGAGCAGTTTGGAAGCCAGGGGAAGTGGAGAGATAGGGCGGTAGTTACTTGTCAGATGAAGGTTTCTTAAGAATGGGTGTAATTATGGCATGTTTTAAAGATGATGGAAATGTGCCAGTGTTTCGGTAAAGGTTGAAGAGATGTGTGAGAGCAGGGGTAAGTGTGGTAGAGAGGGGAGCGATTAGCTGTGATGGAATAGGATCCAATTATCCCTATACTTTATGTGGATATTGTATTCAAACATACAATGATAACACAAACATTTTAATTCAAATATTTATTCTTTCAAATTGAAAAAATACTACTGAAAAAAAAGTCTTGCTTCCATTCAGAGCCTACCTCACTTCTTGGCCCCTGTCTATTATCAGTGTAGCTAGGCCACTGCCACCTAAACATAACAAGTCATTTGAAGTATACGGCTCTCCTTGCAGGGCCCTCCAGTCTTCTTTGTTGGACTCCTTTTGTGTCTCTCAACCTACTGACTTTAGTCCTAAATACACCACTTTGGCAGCTGTAGTATCAGGAATGTTGTAGTTTCTCTATTTTACAGTGTTCAATCTGAAATAAAATCAATGGTTATGGTATTTATAAATATTTTCATCCACATCGCAGTAGTGGCAGTCACAGGGGAGGTCAGGATTCCTAATGCCATGTGTTGAAATTAGCATGCCACATTAATCTTCCAGGGACAAGGACATTCATTTAAAATACCCCCATGCCAAAAAAAATCAAATAATTATGCATTTTTTAGCATTCTCCC